>JAQBSW010003311.1:0-85503 GCA_029291075.1 Eudiplozoon nipponicum
TAGAGATTAATCTATAATCACTAGCACACGTTGGCTTAATTACCTTTGGCAACGGCTTAGCCACTATCGTTAGTATATCGATTGGTAATTTCCCATCCTTTAAAATTATATTTATGAAGTTGCAGAGTACATTCATAAATTTTAATGGTAATTGAAGCAAATTATCAATCGAAATACCAAGGTGATCTTTTTGTTTTTTTGATTTGATTTTTAACATCAATTTTATCAATTCATCACTGTCAATAACAAGTCCTGGTTCCTGGTCTCCCAAAGAATCAGATGGTTCTATAAAATCTCTCCCATTCTGTGGATTGCATATCAAATTGCCAAATACTTCCTCCAATTCACAGAGAAATCCATACTCAGTTTTATCCACAGGTAGAATAAGCTTTAACTTTTCCTTGTATTTACTGTAATCTGTGAGGAGTTTGAATCCTAATCTAGGATTACTCTTCATTTTAGCCAAAATAATTCGTTCTGATCTTTGACGGATTATTAGCAGTGATGAATTAATTTCCTTATCAATGGAATCTAATCTCATTTGTTTAATACTATTAATAAGACTACACTTTATTATATTATCTCGTTTAATTCTTAGTTTACACAGTTTCCTATTAATTCGTTTCGGTATAATGTCCGTAAACGTAGCTGCCTGAAATAAAATAGATAATAACGATGAAACAGAAGAAACAAATTCATCAGTATTCAAGAAATAAAAACTCTCATAATCAATCTGTATACTTAATTCTCTAAAAAAATTCCAGTTGATTCTGGAACAGTGCACGTGTGCATTTTCAAAACTTAGTTTCTGTGTTATGCCACTCAAGATGTTCCATTGTAAAATAATTTGTTTGTGATCCAATTCGTTGAAATAATTGACAACATCATAACTGTGCGATTTTACCATTTCAATTTCTAAGTATACATGATCTAAGCATTGCGAACCTCTAGTTGATTCCTTTATAATCTGCTTGAGATCATGGTTAGAAAAAAAATTGGTTATTTCACAGTCCTGTAATTTATTAAAGTCACCTACCACTACATTGTAGCCATGGCAGTCAAAGATAGATTGAAGAGAATTAGTAAATGTTTGATCATCAAATAAAGTAGCATACGGCGGTCTGTAAACCGCTGTTAAGATCAGATTATCAAATTGTATAGATAGGAAATCAATGATAGCATTATCATCACTAATATGTAAAATTTTCGCCTTAAATACCGATTTACAATAAATGAGTACTCCTCCACCTCTTTTATCCAGCGATCTGTCCTTTCTGAATAAAGAATATTGAGGAATATCAAATTCATGACTTTTAATATCCTTATTAAGCCAAGTTTCAGATAATATTATAAAATCAAAGTCGTTACTTAATATAAAATTAGACAGCAAAAAGTTCTTATTCTTAACACTGCGAAAGTTTGCATAAAATAAATTAAATGTAGAAATCGACTTATCTAAACAAGTGTCGACTATTACTGATTCAACCTTATTGGCTTCTTTACTATTCGTTTTCCGGGCCTCGAAGCCATACTTCCTCTCCCCCCGCTGTCCACGACATTTACTAACGATACTTCGTTTTTTGATTTCGTATCTTCTTTTGTTAAATTTCTTGTAATGTCGTAATCAGAAGTAGGTGAACTCCGCTCCTGGTTGTTCTTTAGCTTTTTTGCTTTTGCCAACTTTCGTTGGAGAAATGTTTTATCACGACCAATATATATGCTATTAAAACTCGGACTCTCACCTTTCCTTTTATTGATGGCCTCAATCTGTATATTCGTTGGCCTCTTTGTTAACTTTATTACCACCGGTCTAGGACGATTGGATCTTTTTCCAACTCTAAAACATTTAGCAATGTCAGCATGCGTCTCATCCTTTATAAGGATATTTAATTTCTCGACATCATTCACATCAGCATTCTCATCAAGATTAAATAAAATTAGTTGTTCTTGTTTATTAATCCGCGCTGATACTTCATTCGCTATTATGTTTATTATCTCTTCGCCTGTTATTTTATTCTTGATTGATGAGTCATTTTCCACTGTTATTTCAGCCAACTCAACCCATGGCTGAACATCTGTCTTTAAATTATCAAATTTCGTATTTA
Source organism: Eudiplozoon nipponicum (assembly GCA_029291075.1). Lineage (NCBI taxonomy): Eukaryota > Metazoa > Platyhelminthes > Monogenea > Mazocraeidea > Diplozoidae > Eudiplozoon > Eudiplozoon nipponicum. The sequence goes on from JAQBSW010003311.1 coordinate 2,106, forward strand.
ACACATCAGTCAATTGAACAATTTGCGCGCTTAAAGATTCATTTTTCTTTTCTGCTAATTCCAATTTTGCCGTATACACTTCAACGTCTGTTTCCAGTTTTGACACTTTATTCATGACACGTTTATTCTCATCCTTCAGCTCCTTCATGACTCGATTATTCTCATCCTTCAGCTCCTTCACTGAGTTCTGAAGTTCTGAAACGATTTTCTCAAGATGCGACAAAATTAGAGCCATTTCAAACCGCGCGCGCGTTTAATAAGTTTATAAATTGGCCTGAAGATGGAACGGGGATTTCCTTTCCGAAACGTTGCCCGTAAACAAAGATGTGATGGGACGAACGCAAACTCAGCCCGATCAAAGACAAAACGAAATTGGAAATTGTGATCAATCGAATCTTTGTGAAACTGTCCGTGCAAAGCTACTACCCGCGTACGCAAAATGCGGCATTGGAAAATATGAAGCTGGCACTCCGCAATCAAATTTAAAAAAAAAATATTGTTATTTTAAACAAAATATTCATTATATTTATATCAGTACAGATATCGTATTGACAGTTATCAACGATGAAATTATTATTATTATAGACCCAGTCCAGTTGGTTGAACAGAATAGCGACAATCACCACAATTTGTAGAATCATGTGGAAACTGGCGTATATGTCATGTTGTTCAGAACATATCTCGTTCCTTCACCCGGATTTAAGTCTAAAAACTTTTTGCATGATGTGGAAAGTGCAAACCTTGATTTATTCGGATCTTTGTGAAACTGTCCGTGCAAAGCTATTACCCGCGTACGCAAAACGCGGCATTTGAAAATAGGAAGCTGGCACTCCGCAATCAAATTTCAAAAAATGGCTATATTGTGTGACCTGACCTTAGTCATTTCATATTAGCATGTACACGAAGCATCCAATGTACTTTCTAAGGTCAATTTTGTTGGAAAAGTCAATGATGTGACTGAAGTAGAAGCAGGTACTAAACGACATAATTACTATTAAACAATAATTGATTGCGCGGGTGGTGGTAGCAATTTTTTAAATCAAGTTTGCGAGCTTGAAGAAAACACTCCCGTTGTCGTCGAACAACATGCCATCGTACTCTGATGATGATCATGGAAGGTCGAAATGCGTCATTGCGTTGCGACTGGCGGTAGTTTTGCTATATTGTTCGACGACTGGTTAAATACAATGGAATTGGTGTTTATTTCAAGCTCGCGGACTTGATTTAAAGACATAATTACTATCCTTAACGGAGCCCTAAACTGCAGAACTAGATGAGATATTGACATTACATACTTTGTTCACAGTGTGCACAACCTTAATAAACAAATGTGATATGAGCGACAAAATACTAAGAAAAGGCTTTAGTACACGCAGTAGTCGAGGTAGCGAAAGTCTATGCCAAACAAAAGAGCAACCAGAGCTCCAACACAAAATAGTTATATATTGGCAAATACACCTATTGCGAACAGCCACGCTCGCGGCAACAAGTAATTAACCAAAAACTACTCGTAAAACTGCTAAAAGTAGACATCACGAAAACTCATTATTAGAATGTTTTTTACGCATCCGCCACAATGTAAACCAACTAACGCAATTACTGACGAAATATATTTATTTCATGAAGTGTTCATAAACAATATCGACGTATTCGTCCATAACAAACTTCCGCACGATTATTCAATCGAGTTACTTAATAATAATAAAGAAGAGAGACAAAGTTATTGCATACAATTGCCTTTCCATATAAAATAGCACTGCTTTTTAAATAATTTGCTGTTCTGACCAGCAGCCAAGTAATCGTTCAGGCATGTCTTCTGGGTCTGTAAAGACTCTTAATGTCTGCAACTGATCCTCGTCCAGTTGGTGTTGCCTGAACTCACATCCTGTAAAATGTTTTCGCCTGTTCGAAGTGTCTGGCAAATTGGCAACAATTTCTTTGCTGATGGATATCAGATCAAGCGAGTTCCAACCTTCAAATTGTTCGCTGCGAGCAAACAGTCGTGTTTCGTGCTAAAAATATAAAATAACAAACGATATTTCTTGATTTTCAACTTTTTAAGATAACAGTCACTGTACTGTATATCATAATTACTCGTAGATACTTTTGCATAAAAATGATAGCGGGTTAATAAAAGTATAATGTGTATCTATTGCATTAACTAATGATCAAGACGGAAGTTTTCGTTGAATTTCGATTTTCGATAACTTAAAGAGAAATATATAAACTATAATGAATCCATATTGATTTGGCCATCGCGCAGGAAATATTCAGCCGCTTTATCTGCTAAATCGCGCAGGGTGGGTAAGCGAAATCCGGCTCCTGCAAACACATTAATTTCGGATTCCACCTCTTTCCCTTTTAAAATTAGAAATAAAGCGCATTTTGATGCAATGAATCTGGTGGATGTTGATCGTATCAATGAGCATATGGTCCGATTGCCAAATATCGAAATAAGTTCAAGTAAACTACATCTCATTAAAACTGAGTCACGTTGTAACGTCCGCGCATTTAACGTACGGACACTAAAACCAACTGAACCATAAGTAGCTCTCACACGTACGTTACATACATTATAAACTAGAAAGTAGGATCCTACGAGTATTATAGAACTGAGTGCACCGTCGTTTTTCACACGTTATTGGCTTTGAGTAGCCGGTTCCAAAGTTTTTAAAGCAGAACTATGGGGCTTATGTATTTTCCTTAGCTCATGAGATGAAACTTGTTTAATTGAATGGATCTTTGTAAACAGACGACTTTGTGTAGCACGCTTAGATGGATCTATTAAAATCGCGGCTGAGCCAAAAATCTTCTTTCTTCGACCTAAGCTCTTTACTTAGTAGAGCATGAAGTTAGGATTTATACTCATAAAACCAGTGAAAAAGTATAAACTTCAAATATATTTTGCAAACTACGAAAATCGTTTTTACAGCAAAATACGAAATTCTAAAATCAAAGTTAACTGGCCTTGTTGGCGAATATTCGAACGCAAAATGGACAAGGATGAGATTCGTCATGTACAATGTAGGTACTAACGTATGTGTAATTTTAGGTTCCCGTAGAAATTTATTTTGAATGAAAAATCCATGGAGATTCTCGGAATTAGACGCCAAATTTCTGCTAGTTTGAGTGGATTAATAATCGTAACATTAACAGACGCCAACTTGAGCATTGTCGAAAAGTTGTTGAATCAGAAAGGCCGATGCGATAGAAGAAGTCCTATTAGGTAAAAAAACACCATTTTTGCTCCATCTTATTCGCGCAAACGATCTGATAAAAATAAAAGTTAACGAAACAATAAATAGCAGCCAGAACAATCTAATAACTGATACAAATGCGTCGTTTTGATGAATGGACTTGACATTTTAAAAATCAATTTTCTTGGGCGCCTGCGACAGTCCCGATCCCCGAATGTACACCTGTATTAACAGTGTTGAACGCTAATCTTTAACAAGCATCAACGATCAAAACACGGAATGCAATCGAAATTATTAAACTTCGCTAATCTGTAGGCTCACACAGTTTACTTCCGAGTTTAGTTAAGGATTGTGGAATCGATTTAAGAGGCATTCGCTAAAATTTTTCGCCTTTTATGGATTGAGGCAAAAGCGTCGGCTACTTAAAATCAGTCGAATAGCATTACTAGCTTTTAAAAAATAGGTTATCAGTCGTATCTAGGTTATTTGCTTTAAGTATCGCACTCCGTCTTAGCGGTGCGCGTGAATAACCTAATAGAGAGCGTAAAAGTCAAATTACGATCAGGAAGAAGCTGCAGAGATAATCTTTTTACCTTAAGGCAAGTACTTGAACAGTGAAATGTATAACACCGGCCGATAAAAGCGATCTTTCTAGGCTACAATGGTGCATTTGACTCAGTGTATCGCAATTTTCTTTCGGATATTCAGTAGAAAAGTGATATTTCCACCAAATTTGTGAATTTTATACACACATTCTACCCGAACACTTCTGATCTTCAATGAATTATTGGATAAATTTATAAGTTACAGCGGTGTTAATCACCGTGCCCTATTAAAAAAATTGCAAACCATTCTGTTATGAACAATAACCATCTTTACGTTCAGAATGCAGATATTGTTCTTCCTGGCAGTAGATTAGTCCATCTTTACCATGCAGGAAATATTGTATTATCCAACAATCGATTGAGCTTGAAAAAGTTTGATGTCGTTGTTATGTCTTTAGGTATGAGATTCGCGTAATCTAAACGTCATAACTTATATATGTAAAAATACTTATCACGTCTACTCGGCGTCTAAAAAAAGACTATCTGAATGTGGTTGAGAGTTTTACTTATATTTGTAGCTGTAGAAATAAAGCAGACGATAGACGTGACGAGGCGAGTATGAGAATTGTAAAAGCTAGAGCAACTTTCTACAACTTCCGCCATTTATGGAGAAACGCGAGTATTTCATTCTGCCTTAAAGGTCATGTTTTTTCAATTCAATTTTATTATAAGCTAGTGAGACGTGGCTCTTTTTAATGGAAGATTTTAGACTTTTACATGCATTCGACTGCCGTTGTTTGTCTACTTTTTATTTTTATTTCATTGTGGTGAAGCATCAGTTACTAACGACTTTTGTATCGTTGTCCGTGATGATGACAACATAGAAGATCAGAACATTGATTCTAATACTATATATTAGACATGGCAGAAGTAATAATCAAAATTGTGATAGTTTTATAGTTGATAACAAGAAAAACATTTTAAAATATTTTTATTGTTCCGACGGAAAAGGTATCACACAATAGAAAGCAAATATAATATTTGGTGAATATATGACACCGTTTCCGTCGGAAAAGGAAGAGTCCACTAAAAATGGAACAAAACTAATCAGTGCAAACAGCATTAAGAAATAAACATGTAAAACTTTAAATCTAAAAATGGGAAACTGATTAATAGGATTGAAACTAATTTTTTAAACCTTTTTGCCTTCCTAAACTGAACACAGTCTTCTGTCTGCCAGGATACGATTTAAATTCCGCTTTTAGCGGCCAACCATATTTTTTCATAATATTCGTGCAACAAATACAAATACAACTGTAGAAGGCCTCCATGTATGCCAGTGCTTCTGCTGGACAACCGCCAACTACATCCCGTTGCGCAAAAACCAACGTCTGGAAACGATATTTTGGAAAAACATAAGAAAGTCCTTGCTTTATTTTCGACACTATTGCCCGAGAACGTAATTGCCATCTCTAATAACACATAAGGTGTTCAACATACTGGCTATACTGCTAAACTAATGGGAAATCGAACTCTGATCCATAAGATACACAACTGGTTTGCTACTTACCAACAAGCGGATGAAAATTAGCATAGGCATAATGTTGTTTTTTAGTTCGACGCATGCATCAAAGTTTTGGAAACTATTTTAATTAAACACAGATCCGACACAGCAGTGGACATTCTGCCAAATGATTATGAGCGTCCCCAGTTTTAGAAGCGAAGCTCATGAAGAATTTTAAAAGCCTCACTCTATGTAAAGCAATCTGAGAATAACAGCTGTGACCACCTTTCGAAGCAGCCCAGGCCAAACTGACAACAAGATTTTGTGAATCAAGAGTGCGAATTTAGTTATAAACAAAACTTACTCTATACAAGCGTACCAAGATAGTTGTGAATAGACACAATAACGACACTTTTTCAGTCACTTGAGAGAGATTACGCCTTTCAAATTGTGACTGTAAGCTCGAGCGAACACTTCAGAAAGTGGGTTATCGTCTCTGTCAGCTTTGTGGTCTCTCATAAGAAGTGGACATCTGTCACTTCATCAAAAATGAGAGTTTTATTACTCCTTATAACCAACTAAGTTTGTAGTATCGAACAAAAGCAATGCTATCCTCTTAGAATCTCCGCAGTATACATGTTATCACTTGCAAGTTGGGCAATCGATTGCCTTTTTTAGTACTCTAGTTGGTAAATAAATTGAACAGCTATTGAATCCCTTCAATGTTTTCTAAAATTTCAGTGTGAAAGTTTAGATTTCTACTTAAATAGGTAAGTATGCATAAATCTATAAATGACAACTCATCTGGTCAGATTTTTCGTTCCTGAAAGTGGACTGGAACAACAATTCACACATTTGCTTCTACCTAGGCGGATATATAAGTTTTCCACACAGAGGTCTTTGGCATATGTGAACGAATAACCAAGGCCTCTCCACTGAATTTGGTGAGCAATCGAAAAGACACGTGATAGTCGATTGAGAGATAATTCTATCGCGGCTCTGAGGAAGAGGTGTTGGATTTTATATTCCTGTTAGATTTTGCTGAAGCTCATGCACGCTAACAATGCATAAGGTTAAAGCAATCAACGAACTGACCAGTATACATTACAGTTTAACCGTTTTCATGAGCGGCATGACGGTATCCCTGTAGTGATAACACTGCTGGTGCGAAACATTACGCTTCACTTGTTGTACACGGGAAATAATAAAGCTCTAGGCAGAGAATATCAAAAGTATAAACTAATCATTGTATAGTGTTGATAAGGCAATTCATCTAGTAGAACGATATCGTCCTTAATGGGAACTCTTCACGTACTGTACACAGTTTGCCATGGACAGGGCTCGAACCTGGGAACGCCTGCTTCAGAATCTAGTGCTCTAACCACCGAGCCACCCTGCCGCACACTACACACAATTTACAATTATATACTATTTAATGTTTCTTGGTTAGCCTTTCCTTTAAGTGGAGCTACTAAAACACAAGTAATAGAATATGCTTGATATTCCAGAAGGATTGACAAAGTATGTGTAAGCCAAAGAACAATGGATCATAACGGTGTATCATCTCAACAATGAAATTATTACGTATATTAGCATTAAATTCGAATAGGAAAGCGAAAACTTCGTTAAACGTTTTGTTCGATGTTCTGACAACGTAACTTACTCGATTTTGATCACTTAGAATACGTTGGCGAGCTAAACGCTTGCACATCCAATGCCATAAATTCCTCACACCACACAAACCTTCAGCTCGTACATAGGTCTCAATAGCGGCTGATACGAATTTGTGAGCTAGTTCATTGGCTTTTGAAATAAAATTAGTAAAACACGATACAGGCATAAAAAATTTCGAAAATTTGCAAATAGTCAGTTTTTCAATTATATACCCTAAGCATAAATGGCAAAGATAAGTGTAGAAATAGTAGTGTAGGAGTGGTATATATAAAGAAACGGGTGAAAAGCATAGCCAATTCCTTTCTTTCGCTGTTTGTTCAAAATTGTTTAGTGGATGGATGTATTGGCTGTTTCTCCCTTCTTAGAATAAGAATACATCCCAGACCAAATGTATTTTCGATGCTTCATGTAGGTTGACATCCAAAACTTGTCAGATGCAACCACAAGACCAACTTCTATAACGCCTCGGCCCCAACCTCGACCTCATCATACTTGACACCGCCATCCATGTTATAAGCAATTGAAAATAATAAAAAATATAATTCAGTAAATTGAATTAATATGAACTTGGATCGTCGACTAACGCATAAGCACACTTGCTTTAAATAATAGAAAAAAACGAGTGTTTTCTACCGTCTTTAACCACTGCTTTGAATGCAGACATTCTGGGAATAGGGAAACTAAATATAAATCACATGAAATGCGAAGTAACGCTTAATTTTGTGCACATATCTGGAAATGTGTATAGGCATGCATTTATTTACGCACGTGTGTATCTGTATGTTTGACAGCATGTATTCAAATGTGTTCTTGGGTTAGTATTTAAATAAGTCTAAATGTACGTATTCGTGTGTTTGTACATAATCCATATGCACGCGTGCAATAATAAATGCATATATAATTTTTTTAAAGAATTTTATTGGCCTACCAACTAATGATGCAGGAATAAAAACGGTTAGGAGACCGAAAATCCTAAAACAAATCCTCATACCATACCAAGCTGTTGCTGCCCTGCAAAAAATACGTAGAATTAGGCAAGCATAAGGGACGGAGAGCCACAAAATAAGATCAAGCTCTCCAGTACCTCATCAATGCCAGAAATAGAAAGCAAAATATTTAACAACATAGAAAAATGTTCTTAAATTATGAGTCAGAAGTTAGGATCACCAGCACGGCATGCTTCATATGGGGCACTGAAAAGGATCAAAATCATTGCAAACTCACATGAGGACAGAAAACGACGGTGCTAAATTAAAAGCATCAAATAGGAGAGCGGCAGTTGATAAATGCATCTGCCTGTTCCGCCAGTAGAAATTGTAGTCCGTGCGCATATGCACGAGATATATGGAAAGTTAGCCAGGCGGCTTGCGCTATTACCCCCTTCTTACTGAAGCAGGACTCGTGTCGCTATACACAATGTGGACTTTTAGATGCGTTTGCAGTTTTCAGTTTGTCGCCTTGAACGCAGAAATTATGATTTTTCTTTATTCTTTATGCGAATGTGGCCCAGCAAATTATGATGTTTACTTTCTGCAGTTTGACCATGCGCTAAAAACTTAACTGAGGAGCTATAAACACTGTTGGCATTGGCTAGATTATGCGTAGGAAAATTGTACCTTTTGCCCTCAACATTTAGTCATCAATTATTCATTAATCCGCTCATGATAAACATGAATTATTTGTAAAGTATATTTTTATATTAATAATATTGAGTGACATTCACATGTATTATTTTTTACCGGTGATTTCAACGCAAAGCTAGGTGAAGATAGCACGGGAGGCGGAAAGGCAGATAGATGAACTCAACAAGAAAATAGCTGTGGCAAAGGCTTTCGGCTGTCTTAACTTTTTCTGAGACGAAATATTGTTTAAATGAATTCAGTCTTATAGCATCATTGACGGGATGTTGAAAAACGACGTAGCGACGATAAAAAGTACAGATGCACCAGAATCCAGATCGATAAGAGTATACAAGAAATCTCTACAGAAACATGTATTTGTTGAGCTACCTGCAATTAAAGTCAAAAACAGCATCTTGAATGCAATTAGATGTAACTTAAAGAAAGCGTCGGCCTGTCTCCCAAAAATCAAGCTCGATCTCTTGTTTACGATATTCAATGACATATTATATTTGCAAAACGTGACAACTGCTGCGAAACTAAGAAGAAATCACAGTAGGACCCCTAAGCTACGCAAGATGTGACCACTGGTTTAATCTAACTAATGACTTGGAAGAAGCATAGAAATATACAAATCTATTCGAATTACGTTTCTAGTACGTGTTCCTCCATATGAGATGGGTACCTCATGGTGAATCCCTCAGTGTCAACAATAATCGTTTCATTTAGACAAGAATTAATATTTCTCAATTTTACGCTTAAAGTATACATCTGTTCTTTTAATGTACGAAGTAGTTCATTAAAGGAAAATGAAAAGACATGTTTGTAACTGACACGATTTCTTCATTAAGTATCATTTCATATAGGATTTTGCTCGTAAAAAGCGCACCCCATTATCTAAAATAATTTTTCATAATAATTCTTTATTTAATATTAATGCCTGGGGCTCGGTTACTGCCTGTAATATTGTCCTGATCCAACTGCCATTGGCGCGATAACGGCATCAATGGTAGCTCAATCAACACCTTCCCCAGAAAAAGGTTTTAATGTCATCACAGTTAATGTGAGAACATTGAAACAATTTAGACAATCAGAAGATCTAGCACGTACGAGCTGAAGCTTGGTTAACTGAATGGATCCCTGTAAACAGCCGACTTTATGTGGCACGCTTGGATGCGTTTGTTAAAATCAATGACAGAAACCTTAATAAAATTTTATTTTACATTGTATATGCATATGCTCCCACCGATTGCAGTAAAGATGACAGAAAACACGCTTTTTATTCCGACTTAGGTTCTTTACTAGGTAGAGCAACATGTTCAAATATAGTCTTGATTACGGGTGACATGAATGCTCAAGTTGGACGCTTAAGTGACGCAGAATTTCATTTATGCGGATGATAATGGTGAGCTACTGTTGGATAGCTGCGCGGAACATTTATTATACTTAAGTAGTATAAACTTCCCATGTAGTATAAGGAATTACGCAACGTAGCATCTTCCAGCCAGCGGACAGCTTTGGACTCATAGATCGTGTCGCAATTAGTTATAGATGGTATGGTTGTATCGAGGACTGTTGAGCGTCCTGGAAAACGTATGACGACTCCTTACTTTACTTTATTGCGGCTGAATCCTTTTGGAGGATAAGCCGGCTCCACATTTCATGGAGTATCTTGGGAATTTGGTACAAGTGGTGTCCCCTCACCACCCGGCTTTTTGATCGAGGATGCACCTCTAGCCTCTGCACATCCAAGCGCAGTCAGCAAGGCAGCAGTAAGTTGTATGGTTGCCGGTGGCTGTTGAGAGCTCATTCGCCATTCGGAAGTACGGGGTACTGTCCAGGACGACTCCGACCATGCACTTTTCCGTTGTAGGTTTTCAAACAAAAAAAAACCTTAAATAGATTTTTGCAAACTCGAACAATAGACTTTTTAACAAAAATATGAACGTATATTCTAAAATCAAAGTTGATTGCTCAGCATGGTGAAAATTCGACCTTAATATGGACGATGTATAATGCACATACTACAGTATGTGGCATTGTAAGCTCTCGTGGAAATCATTTTGTCTAAAAAAAGTCTCTGGAACTACTCGAATTTAGACGTACAATTCTTGCTAACTCAGTTAATATTAATAATCGTAAAGTTGTCAGACGCCGATGTGAGCACAGTCTAAAAGTTTACGTTGAATCAGAAAGGCCGACGAGATAGAGGAAGCATGCGAATTAGGTAATAACCCATATTCGTTCTGCGAAAATTAAAAGTTCGCGAAATTATCAATGATTGTAATAACAAAGTAATAACTAATCAAATTTTTCATTTTGATGGGTGGTCTGAACACTTGAGCATATGCGGCAGTCCCGATCACTGAAAGTGTACCTTTATCCACAGTGTTGAACGCTAATCTCGAACAAACATCAGAGTTCGAGATACGGAATGCAATTGAAATACTTAAACACCGCAAATCTGTAGGCCCACATGGTCTGCTTCTGAGATATTTTTATTATTTAATATACATGACTGATACATTTTAACCTCAATGCATAACGTTAACGATGAACGACTGTTGGATAGCTGTAGGAAGCACAGATTGCACCAGCAATGCACAGGCATCGAGTCACATGGCGTGCTCTAACCCGATGACAAATGTGGATTCAAATAAATCATGGAGCAATTAGTTATAGATGGCGGGGTTGCATCAAGGCAATCGTTCAGGTTGGAGGAAGTATGACAACTCCAACCATGCACTTATCCATTACAGTTTTGCACTCAAATTTTCTGGTAAAAAAGAATAAATCTTAAGATTTTAACAATCTGCTTTCCAACAAACGTCAACGTTAACTAATCTTGATGGCGCAAATCCGAATTTCCTTCGAACGAAGATAAGATCCACCATTCACAGTCCAAGTAATAATGTGTGTGGAATTATAGGCTTCCGCTGAATCATTCATTTCGGTAATTGAAAATGCGAAAAAGCTCTAGAAAATACGCGCAAAGTTCCTGCTAGCTCGGCTTATAACAATCTAAATGTTGATTCTGAATCCTTTTGGACCAGAATGGTCGATGAGATGAAAGAAGCGTTTGCATCAGGCAATGACCGATGTTTGTTCCATCTTATTAGCTCAACAGGTCCGAAAAAATGAAAAGTTCGCAAAAAATAAAATATAGCAACAAAAATCTAACCGATTAAATATTTGGTGTTGTTAGGTGAGCCGAACACTTCAAAGATAATGTTTCTCGGGCACCTGTATCAGCCCCCCTTCAACGGAATAACCATCAGGAACTACTTTTAAGTAAAATTGACAAAGGCTAACTTACGTTTTACCAGTTTGCTGCAATATCCTGATAAGGAAGCTAAACTGCTCGATGGAAACAATTTTGACAGTACAGAAGCGAGTAACTGATGAGTTAACGAAGCACTGTCAGTGTTTGAACTACAATGAAGCCACGCAATCACCAGACTGTGCCAAACTATACAAATGCACAAAAATAATTTATAATAATCTGTCATAGTTGTAATAGGTGGATTTATAATACAAAATCCTCATATAGTAACATTTTAAGACATACCGCTGCATGAATCTCCAAAAACTATTTCGACAGTGTTCAATTTTCATGCGGTATTTCCGAACAAAAATTGTCGTTACCTTTTCCTTTAATTGCTAATTTAAATTACTAAATATTCCATATGGCGAAAGCTTTTCTCCATAGTTTATATGGCACCTTACGCACACAACCGCAAAAACACATTCACATATTGAAATGTTAAGTTTAGATCGACAACACATATAAAAATAAAAATATTATGTATATAATGGATCAGGTGTTCATATCAAGATCGCAACCTTGATTAAAGTAATTGTTATCGCTACCCGTGCAACTAATATTCATTTAATAATAAAAACTTTCACTTCAACACCACTTCCCCATGTAGCGTGGTGTCTGTTCTATAATGACAGATTGGGGATGGTTAGTTGGAACTTCAGGTCTAAAAGAGTGCAATATAGGCTCCAACTAAAAGAAAAAAGACTAACCGAGCTACATTAGTTAGTATATCACTGAAAATTTTGTGAAGTGTACGGCAGGGTGGCTCAGTGTTTAGAGAACCAGAATCCAAAGCAGACGTGCTCTGCTTTGAGCCCTGTCTGCGGCCAAATCTGAACAGTACTTGATGAGTTCCCAAAAAACGGCGAAACCGATCTACTGGATGAATTGCCTTTTCACCACTATACAATTACTAATTAATACTGACAAATGTATGTACAGAAAGGATGTTGCGTTTATATAATGATCGCAACCATGATTAAAGAAATCGTTATCACCACCCGCGCAACCAATGTCGGTTAATTATATAAATGTTCATCTCAATACCACTTCCCCATATAACGCGGAATCTCTTCTATAATAAAAGTTTGGGGATGGTTAGTTGGAAATTTAAGCCTAAATGTATGCTATATATACTCTACCTAAAGGAACGTCTAACCAAGATAAATTAGTTAATATATAAATGAAAATTGTAGGTAGTGAGCGGCAGGGTGACTCAGTGTTTAGAGCACCAGATTCGGTAGTAGACTTGCCGAGGTTCTAGCCCTGTCCACGGCACATTCTGGACAGTACATGATGAGTTCCCAATAAGGACGAAACCGGTCCACTGGATGAATCGCCTTTCATCACCATACAATACCTAATTTATACTGACAAATGTATGTACAGAAGGTGTGCGTTTATATAATGATCGCAACACATGATTAAAGAAATCGTTATCACCACCCTCGCAACCAATGTTCGTTTAAATATATATATATATATATATATATATATATATATATATATATATATTATATACCATTTTTAAAAGTAAGAACAAAACAACGTACTCCATGGAATAACATTTATTAATAAATCTTATTTCTACCAGTATCTACAGCCATTGTTCTGGATTCGTTAGTATATTCGTTCATCCAATCCCACTGTACATGTGTTGTAACCAATCTCCTCTTCGTTATGCTGGCCTTTGCTTTGCGCAATTTAGACCACTGCTTTTGCGCAATTTAGACCACTCCTTTTGCGTAACGTCATTTGGTGTGTCATCGCTTTCATTGTAATTGCGTCCGTAATTGATGTATGTGTCGTATTTTGCGAAGCGTTGGCTATTTTTAAAGGCATGTCGGTTATGTCTTTGTTCCAGTCCAATTTAATTTCTTTTTGAATTATTTTCTGCACGTTTAAGCAGGGCTTCAGCTTATTAATTGCAATAGCTTCAAAAGCCAGAAGCATTTTCTCTGTTTTTGCTTGGTAGAGAACTGAAAAATTGTTACTACTAACAGCATGACCTGTGAGTAGTACATGTTCGCAAATTGCTGATTTTTGTGCAGGAGCTGCACCCCTCTTTAATAGTTTTTGAGGGAGATGCTGATTTATTCTAGTTTCGAGCCTCTTTTTTGATCTGCCGATGTACTGAGCGTTGCAGGTACATTGAAATTAGTATACAGATAAAGGTGTTGACTTCACAGAGAGGCTATCTTTTTCATTCGTGCGCATCAGTTTTGTTGTGTTGAACACCACTCTCACCTGTATTGATGGAAAATGTGCTTTTGTCGCTCGAATTACTTTTCGTTTAAAGATTTCCGCTGGAAGATCACCTCCAAAGGGAAATTAAACGTTACTATCTGGGGAGTTTGATTTTCTTCCAAATTGGCCTCGATTTTGTTGCGTTGCCTCAAGTTGTATTCGATGAACCAGTCCGGATCTTCCAGCGGAAATCTTCAAACGAAAAGTAATTCGAGCGACAAAATCACAGTTTCCATCGATACAGGTGAGAGTGGTGTTCAACACAACAAAACTGATGCGCACGAATGAAAAAGATAGCCTCTCTGTGACGTCAACACCTTTGTCTGTATACAAATTTCAATGTACCTGCAACGCTCAGTACATCGGCAGATCAAAAAAGAGGCTCGAAACTAGAATAAATCAGCATCTCCCTCAAAAACTATTAAAGAGGGGTGCAGCTCCTGCACAAAAATCAGCAATTTGCGAACATGTTCTACTCACAGGTCATGCTGTTAGTAGTAACATATATAGTTGGTCTAAAGCAGGATGACATCTGCATTCCATCCATTTAAGTGCTGTTTGCCGCGTATTTTGAACACCCTAAAAGATAGTCATGCGTACTGTTGTCAGGAATAGTCCTCGCGATCATTTTGACCAGTCTGATACTGCGCATCGCCTTCGCGTCGAAGCTTGTGAATTTCAAGAACATCGAAGTTTAATAACGATGCTTGATTATTTTCGGTAAACGTAAACACCAGCTATTGCCACTTTTAATGCAAGTGCTCATACAAACAGTCATAGATTCGACCTCCGCAAAAGTCCGAGCTACTATCGAAGAGTGCGTTATCTGATCCGTAACCTTTGGATTATAACAAATTTAACAATGCACTTACATACAAACACACACAAACAAACACATATATACATGGCATACAATTTAAATTAAATACTATTTTACTAAATGACATGGTGTCTGTTCTATAATGATAGATCGGAGGTGGCCAGTTATAGTTTTCTGGCTAAGAAATCTGAAATAAGCCCTACATAAAGGAAATGATAAATAAAAATATATAAGTTATTATATGACTGGAAACTGAATTAATTGTGCGGCAGGTGTGACGCAGTGTTATGATTAAAATAAACTTAAGCATATCTGTCACTGTTCGAGCCTTGGTTGCGGCAAAATGTGTCAAATATATGAGGAGTTCCCAATTCAAATTTCATTAATCATAAAATTATGAACAATTACAAAGCTGGTTCAGATGTCTTAAATTTGTGACGCCTGCACATTTAAAGGTTACATAGAACTTACTCCAAACAAGAAGATAGGAGAGATGGTTGAAACCGGTCGTTGAAGTTATCTGCAATAAATCAGAAATGCAGCTGAGAGACATCAATTGTAATTCTTCACGAAGAGAACTGCCGAAACGCTGTCTACAGTTGCCTTGTGGCAACTTATCATTCAACACCAAAGCGGGTACTCTTTGATAAGTACCACACGATTTAAAAAGAAAAATGATTTCTTCTGGATTAAAGGGAATCTCTAAACAAAAGTAAATTTGATGGATAATCCAAAGTAATTTCGATGACATATGCTTATCTCCAACTGTTGATAGATTTGTCGAGAAATTCGATACGACGTCAGAGTTAGAAACTGACGAATGGCATACCAGGAGACAATACAGCCGTACTGCTGGACTCCAAAAGCTTGGTGGTGACCAGTCATATTTTATTGTCCAGTCAATTGGAGACGGAGAATTTACGCAAAGTATTGGCTAAAACATTTAAAATTATTTTCTTCCAATGAGATCAAGAGATAACGAGTCCGACATTAGGTATGATATACCTAAGTAAGAATATGTTCACGTTACGTGAAAATTTGATTGAAATTAATATACATCAAAATTATATTCACCTAATATAATATAATATAACAGCAAGCAGATTTCTAGTGTAATAAAATGTAAAAAAATCTTATCAAAATAAGGTTGTAATGCTTTAGCGCTTAACCGATGAAGATATGTCGGGCCAAGTCCGAAATAATCTACATCTCATACATTGTCATTTTCTAATGGAAAAAGTAGTTGTTGAAGTCGGATAAAATCGGTTATTCTATGGCTAACCATTGCTATACTCGAGAAGAGTGAAAATATAGGTAAGTCCGTTATTTTAATTACATATAATTTGATCTGAAATTCTTTCACTCATTAGGTGCATCAAGAAGGAGGAGTAGACAAGCGGATGCATGCACATATGACATTTCTTAGCTTAGAACTTCGAGGATATGATTGAATAATCAACAACTAGAAGATACGCTTTAAGCTCGACGCTCAACGATAATGGTGAACGGCTTTTGGATAGCTGCGTGGAGCATAGATTATATTTAAGTAGTACAAACTTCAGACGTAATGTTAGATGTTGCGCCACATGGCGTCCTCCAGCTCACGGAGAACGGTGGACTCAAATAGATAATAGAAACTAGTTAGGCGTGGTTACATCCAGGATTGTCGTTCTTTTTGAAATACTTATGTCAACTCGGACCATGCACTTATCCGTTGTAGATTTTCACTAAAATTTTCCGGGAAAATAAGTAAGGACAAACCCCAAAGCAAAAATCCGAATTTACTTTGGTCCAAGATAAGTTCCACTATGCACAATGCAGGTACTACTGTATGTGGCATTGCAAGCCCCCTTGGAAATAATCACTGGCTCTCTGTAAAATCTATGGAGATACTCAAAATAAGGCGCCAAATTCCACCTGGCTCGACTTATAATAATACCCGTCGCAATATAAGACGCCAATTTAAGCGCAGTCTAAAAGTCCATCTCGAATCCTTTTGGACAAGAAAAGCTGAAAAATTTTAAGAAGCATTCGCGTCAGGTAATAGTCGCTGTTTGTTCCAATTTATTCATGCAACAAGTCCGAGAAAATTTAGTTAGCGAAACGATAAAGGATAGTAACAACCATTTAATAACCGCTAAAATAAGTCGTCTTGATAGGTGGGCTGAACACTTCAAAGATCAAGTTTCTTGGGTACGCGCGTCAGTTCCGATTCCCGAAAGAATGGCTGTATCAACAGTGTGGAATGTTATTCTCGAAAAACCATCAGAGTTAGAAATACGGGATGAAATCCTATATCTTAAACGTCGCAAAGCCGCAGGCCTTGATTATTTGCTTCTGTGATTATTTAGGTTTGGATGGCGATATAATTCCTGGTGCGTTGACTAAACGTTTTCATACTATATGGAATGAGGAGACTGTCTTACTTGATTGAATTGAATCGACCATTATTCCTATCTTCAAAAAAGGCAATCATAATTCGTGCGATAATCATCGTTTGACTCCAGTCGTGTCTAGGCAATTTTCTTCGTTTATCTTACGTCGTCTTAGCGCTTAACATGTATCACACACTAGAGAAGAACAGGCCGGATTCCGTTCTGGACGAGGTTGTATAGATAATAATTTTTCGTTAAGGCAAGTTCTTGAACAGCAATATTTATATCACCGTCCAACATTAGCCATCTTTCTAGACTTCAAGGTGCATTTTAATAGGTGGATTGCAATTTTTTATTCCATATTCTGTCAAAAAGTAGGATGCCAACAAAATTTGTTAATATTATGCGCGCTCTCAACAAAAATACCTATGGTTGTTTTAAGGTCTACAACGAATGAACGCACAACTTTACGACCAACAGTGGTGTTCTTCAAGGCTGTCCACTTTCCCCCATTTTGTTTAATTTTGTAATCGATACTATTATGAAAAACACGCTTCCACACATTCAGGATGCAAGTGTTGAAGTTCTCCCGGACGATATTGTACTATTATTCGATAATCGTTATTGTGCTCGGGCCACCTTAAATAGATTAGCAGACGTTGTTCGGTCTCGCGGTATCAAATTTGCACCCCTTAAAAGTAAGATGCTTTTACAGGATCACCCATAAATCATTCCAAATCTGCGACTGTAGAGTGAAGATCTAGGCACAGTTGGCAGGTTTACATATCTTGGGAGCTCTATCAATAACTTAGGCAATATGTCCGACGAGGTGAGAATAGGAATCGCGAAAGCTAGAGTAGCTTTCTCGAAACTTAGCCATTCATGGAGAAACGCGAGTATCTCACTCAATCTTAAAGGTCGTGTTAATAATGCATATGTACTCGCAGTTTTACTTTACGCTAGTGAAACTTGGCCTCCTAGAGTTGATGATTTAAGACGCTTACAGGAATTCAACTATCGTTGTTTGGGAAGCAAAGCACATATTGACTATCAACAACGAATAACCGACGTTGAAACCTGTAGACGTATTTTGGATCTGCCAAAAAGTGCTCCTCGTTAGAAAAACAAATAAGGCTCTAACAACTTCTTTGGCTCGGCCACGTTTTGCGTATGCCCTCAATTCGATTGCCCAGTAGAGTTCAGTTGTCTCATCCAGTACCAGATTGGCGTAATAAACAAGGTAGGCAGACTTTGACATGGCAGAAATAGTTAAAATCACTTACAGCAAAATAGGGTAGTATAGGACCCACTCGTCTGCCAGGATGGGGTCCACGTGCGCATTCTAGTTTTTAGTTAGAAACCCTTCGCGATATGGCGTCGAATCGAGCCCAGTGGCGATCTTGTAGCAGATTTTTATTAGAATTATCTTCGTAACTTTCTTTTCTTAGTAAGACAAAGTTAGCTGCGAGGTTTGGTTTGTTTATGACGCGATACAGTGAAACCTGCATGGAAGCTGTATTGCTGATGTTCCCCTCCCCTATAGCTGACTTGGCCGTAACAGTGTTGTGTAGAGGCTTAGTTTGCTTCACTTCCGTGAGTTATCTTGATAAATATACTCATATTATTCTCTCTCTCTCTCTCTCTCTCTCTCTCTCTCTCTCTCTCGTAAATATCACTAATATTTTTTGTGCCTAAATTAATATTTTTGTCGTTATTTATAATTTCTTGTTTCGCTTCTTATGGTTATATGGCAGTGAAACATTATTCACTTTTGGCTTTTATATGGCTGAGCATGACGATGATGATGTGTACGAGTGGTGTGGAAGCCTTCGGAG
Source organism: Eudiplozoon nipponicum (assembly GCA_029291075.1). Classification (NCBI taxonomy): domain Eukaryota; kingdom Metazoa; phylum Platyhelminthes; class Monogenea; order Mazocraeidea; family Diplozoidae; genus Eudiplozoon; species Eudiplozoon nipponicum. Next base: position 21,244 of record JAQBSW010003311.1, read on the forward strand.
TGACGGAACGAAATAACATTCAGCCATCACGAGGCCGAATATGGCGCGAACTTGGAAATGAGGATCTATCGTACAATTGCGGAACTATGAGTGCTAATCTACAAACACGTAAGAAAATCGTGAATAAGTTAAAAACTTGTGACATTTTGTACATAATCAATTAAATTCTAATAAATAGAAAAGAAACCATTATAGCTACAAGTGTAAGTATGTTAAACTTAACAGTTTAAAATACATTAAAAACCTGGAAATTATAACTCACCTCAAGCCAGGAAGAACAACTGCTTTCAATCTGAAGCTGTTCACTACCGATGTCATCTTCAGAACGACTTCGACGTTTAGCAGCCAAGCAAACAGCTAGGAGTAGGCAGGTTGCTCGGAACAAATCTGCGTATTTCTGCAGCATCGCAAAATAGGTCAAATCGCCTTTTGACAAGCGATTAAACCAATCTGTTAGTAAAGGAGACATCACGTGAAAATCAACGGGTATCACAGGAGACGATGGCTGTTCCATCTGAAAATGAAAAGACAGTAGCTCTTCGCGTCAGAAGAAGAGAATTAAACCGAATTTTTCAGGCAAGCAACCCCACATCGCACTTAGTCTTATTAGTTTGCAACCAAACAATTGTAACGACTAGACATCACTCAATAAAGGCCAATGCTTCACCGCCACAAAGCCATATAATCCACAATTTTATAAAGCTTTATAGTCAATTGTGAGATTTAAAAGACCGGTAGGATTTTCGTTACTTGTGTCCACACAGAATTAAACGTTCCGGTAATTTTAAATAATATATATAATCTAAAGACAAAAGGTTGGATTTGATAGATATATGAATTCTGTATTTATAAACCACACAACAGTAGAAGCAGGACCATGCAATAGGCGCCTTTCCTATTTGGTTGAGGACTGCAAGGAAAAACCTAGCAATCTTCCGGATTTATGAATTTTACCTTGACGGGGTTCGAAGGTTGCTTCAGCCATTTTAGATGATGCTTAGTTTGATCTCATTGTACGTTTGAAACACCAATGTTATGCGTATACAAAAGCCATTGGCAAACAAATTTTGGCTACGGGACTACGCTGTGAACCGGTTCTCGCTTACGGAAGATGAAACAAAGGCGTTTGCCGACGTCATATTATGTGGTCACGAAATTGGTCTATCTTCACAAAATAAGATGACAGAAAAAACTCACTCATTCACTCAAATATAATATGGTCAAATTAGCGAAAAAGATCTATTTAAATGGCAAAATACACAGAAACTTTAAAATTGGCAAGTACATATATATGCATACATACCTGAAATAATGAAAAATTGTCCGATTTTGAACTATTAAAAGACTAAATTAACTAACAAGTATAAAATTCAAATAAGTAATTATTTAAAGTAAAAAAATAAATCGAATTCACAAATTCGCAAAAACATTTTACTTCAGAATAAATTAAATGGACAAATTCGCAAAAATGAACTTGAATCTTAACTTTTATTGAAATCTATTATGTAGCAGTTCAGTGGTTTTTTAGGTTCCAAAGTTAAATATGCAAAATACGTTCATTAGTTGAATACGTGCACGGACAAATGCTTTATAAATAAAACAAAACTACTAATTATAATGTTATAGCAAACAAATCTTTAGAACAATTTTGCAAGCTTGAGATAAACACCATTCGTATCGTATCGAGCCATTTGAACAACAGAAAACCTATTGTTTGTCATTCAAACTGACGCGTTACGACCTATAGTCATCATGAGAGCATGACGACAAACTGAATAATGATGATCAAACCATAATGCATATCAACGATATGGAATATCAGATATGAGACGCTAACCTCCAGTAGTTTTGCATACATTGTACTTGACCGGGAAATTCGGCTGCAAAATTTCTATGCAGTCTCACCTATGCAGCTTTAGCCACACACGCAGAGGTTATACAATTAGGCGATCTCTGTTTGCGCGGGTGCTGCTAACACGCATTAAATCACGTTTAAGTGCTTGAGATAAACATTTAAGCAATCAATGAATTGTAAGGGTCAACAATGTTTTGTTTTCTATTTCAAACGTCTAAGACCGACTTAACGGTGATATAATTATTGGTAAAGGGCTGGCAAATTCTGCTCCCGAATCCAAGTAGCAAAAATAATGACTCCGAAACGTTAAGTCTGAGTTTAACATAGGGATGGCATCCATAGATGCCGACGTTAAATTTGTCGTAATGACACGAAATTATACTCTAGCTAATGGATAATCACGTTGATTCTAAACACTGTTCAGTTATCAAATTCTTACTACGACGGCCATTCATCAGTTGAATTTATTCGTTTAATAGCAGCAAAATTGAAATGAATAGGCAGGTTATCACATTTAATGTTAGATAATTTCTACAATATTTGGTCACCAGTAACAACAGTTTTTATTATAGCTATTGTTGATTAAATTTATAAATTAAAATCATGACTCACCATGATGTCATCCTAACAAGTAATAAAACAGCACTTAAGAAGTGATTCACCATAACCGCGTGAAATAAGGAGATGAAACGGTAACGATAATAATATATAATGATTAGGACACTAATAATTGGAATCATTAGATTGTCCAAGAAGGATTCAGGATGAGAAGGATCTAGCCTCGATAAAGAGACACAGAAAACATGACCACACAAACACACACACCTCTATACAACATATAGCCTACTCCAAGTCAAGGCCACATCGGCAACACGTAGCCAATACGTAACAATTAATGACACAAACGATCAAAAATTCAATTGAGATTTTCATAGATACAAAACCCACTCGTCTTAGTCATAAATTAGATGGAAAGATCTTCCTTGAAAAGTAAAACCATTAATCTATTTAAAAATAAATGGATACACTATGTCACAGAACAAAATAAGAAAAACATAAACACAGATAAGACACTGGCAGTGATTTTGTTTAAAATGTGTGAATCATAAAAAAAGAAGTCAGTAACATACATTAATGGTTTTGCAGACGTTTGAATCGTCGATCAGCTTTTGTAGCATCAGAAAGATAGCTGAATTTGATGTATTCAATTCACTAGACGATTCGGGTTTATACATATTTTCAAATGAAACTTCAGCAGACTGGTGGTAGACATCTGAATCGAGCATTGTAAGAAGAACCGATGTGCACTCATTCAAGTAGATGACACAAAGCTGTGAGAAGAAACATTGAAAATGCGCAATATTATTTTTTGAGTTTAAACGGGATCAACATACGATTTCGAAAATTAAAAGGCTCCAGTTTTTTAAGGACAGGATAGTTTTTACGAGGCTTAAAAAACCGTCACGAACTAGACAACTTATCATCCAGGCTCAAGAAAAAACTTTCACAGTTAACTGACCAATTAAACAATATTTGATTGCGCGGGTGGTGGTAAAAATTATTTAAATAAAGTTTGCGAGCTTGAAGTAAACACCAATCCCATTGTATTTAACCAGTCTTCGAACAACATAACAAAACTACCGCCAGTCGCAACGCACTGACGCGTTTCGACCTTCCATGATCATCATCAGAGTACGACGGCAAATTGACTAGCGAGGATCAAACCGCACTGCATATATATATGGAAAGCAAAATTAGATATGCGGCTCTCAACACTAATAGTCTTGCATACATTGTACGTGACTGGAAATGTTGGCTGCACAATTACTATGCAGTCACGAACATTAGCTAATTGCAGCTTTCGCCACATATAAATATATAGACAATAGAATTAAACAATAATTGATTGCGCGGGTGGTGGTAACAATTCTTTAAATCAAGTTTGCGAACTTGAAGTAAACACTAATCCCATTGTATTTAACCAGTCGTCGAACAGCATAACTAAACTACCGCCAGTCGCAAAGCACTGACGCGTTTCGACCTTCCATGATCATCCTCAGAGTACGACGGCAAATTGACTAGCGAGGATCAAACCGCACTGCATATATATGGAAAGCAAAATTAGATATGCGGCTCTCACCTCTAGACTACTGTCTTGCATACATTGTACGTGACTGGAAATGTCGGCTGCACAATTACTATGCAGTCATGAAACTTAGCTGTTTGTAGCAATAGTTTATCGATAGAAACAGAAAGTCACGTATTAACTCGATAAAGTAAATTTTCAATGGGCTGAAAACGAGCCTGGCGGTGTAAGGCATATTTGATCGGCCTCCGCATGCTTTGCCCATAATTTAACTCCCATGTTTGGCCATGTGAAACTTCTCTCCGACTAGGCGTGACAGATATAGCGAATAATAACTGTCGAATAAAGGAGTAATAGATAATATTCCCTGAATATCTAGCATTCAACAGGAATCACATAAGCAGCCTGGAGAGGGGAATGCGTAACTGACCAGGTCGGCTTCAGTCCTCGATATAGATTTGGAATTTGACTATTAGGAAATAAATCCATAGTCTTGTAGTGAGATTACATTTTTAAACTATTACTACTTCATACCGGCACAGTGGTTGAAAAAGGACGTCGGGAATATCGATTGGATGTGTATAATTTGATTTCGTGATAGGTGGCAATGTAGCCTATGAGTAACAATAAGGTCCAAAATGGCACTATTGGAATGACCGCCGGATTGTTATTAGATCACACTATAAATATAATATGTAATTAAACGACATTTATTTAATAGATTTACATCATGGTCCTAAAATGCTAAATTTTAGACAAATAATTAGCCTAATGATCAAAATTGCGTACCATTAGTTCAGATTTCAGACTATTAACTAGCATAATACCTGACGCCAATAGATTGCAGGATGTGTACAATTACTGTGAAACGATACATTATTTCGCCTATGTCTACACAGTTCCATTAAACTGATTAGTTAGCTGTTATTGAGGCTTAAAAGTATAATGATACATATTTTGAAAAAGTCAATCAATAACAGAAACGCGGTTTAGTTCTCATTGGCCAACTTTCCAAGTTATAGACTCGAGCAATGCTCAGATCCGGAGCAGTCACATATGCCTTAGAAGTCGAAGCCCTTTATCACATGTGTTTACGTAGATCTGTATCAAAGAATCTTTGAAATTGAAATTATACATTTGTAGTTCAACCTTGAAATATGATCAAGACACCGATATCCCGGACAAAGGATTACGACCCAAAAGTACAAGCCAGCAATCTTTGTGGATCCAACCGTTAACCACAACCAAATAGATTACCTAGGAATATTTTTTTTGCTTTAACTCATCCAACTCCCAAATAAATGTCTGGATTACCTTCGAGATTTGAACCTGTAAGCCATTTCTGACTAGTCAAAGCCTCTCTTTCACTTGCACTTGTGCAGAAGAAACTGCAAATTCAAAGTCGAATATCGCAGTTCCGAATTATGATTCGGATAGTATTATTACAACACTGAGTGTTGTTCCAGTGAATATTTAGTCTTTAGGAATAGACATCCTTTGAGTGGAAAGCTGTCCCACTGTAAGGTAGGATTTTCGATAACTGTTAGTTACTAGAAAATCGGCACTGGCAAATATTGGTGAACGATTCGAAATGACTGCAGATATGACTTATTTATAAAATTTCAAATTAAAAAAATGATGAGTAATCGAATTGGGACTGCACACACCGTATGTAAAATAAATTATATAATGTAGAAAAACAGAGAATTTACTTGAACATCGGAAAAACTGCTGAGTTGATCAACAATTATTTGCTCAAGACCCACACTTCCAATGGGAGTCTGAAAAAGACGTCTGACCATCAAATTGACACTAAGCTTCTTCAATTCCCAAACACCTGGTTTTCCGGAGAGAATGGCAGCAAATGACAAGTTCCATTGAATCTTGTGTGAAAGAATAACCTGGATAAATTATTAAAAAAAGCTTTTACCCAAGCAGATTAAAGAACAATTAACAGGAAAGTAATACCAGCAGCATGGAGAAAAGACAGGACAAATATGAAGTTCGATTACATGATTTAATATTGAAATTTATCTCTATCATTGTGTTCTGAATCACAGTAACAAGCACAGCAAACGGGCAGAATGATTAGACAAGTCAGAAGAAAGAGTTGCCTAAAATATTAGGCTTTATTCATCATATAATGCAGATATACATGCTAAAAGACAAAACAAAACATGTTAGTATACGAACGGTGTTAATATAAATGTGTGTACAAATAAACAAACATATCATTCTCCTCCACTGCGATTTGTAGCGTAGCGTCAGAGTCGGAACAAGACTGTTATAGTAACAATTCAAAGAGGATTGAGAAAACATAGTATTTAAACATTTCCACTTCGTAAGTTATAAGAATGAACACGTTGTTGTGATTGATAAGGTTTTCGAGATTCTCTGATAGGTCACGAGCATTTGAGTTATCCGTAGATTCACCATTTGCCTTAACATTATCAATATCGGTATCGTCATTATAGGAGGTTTGTTCATCAGCAACAACCGGTTCATTTTCACAGAGTCCCATATTAGTTCCAGCTTCATTCATCAGTGCGTCGGAGCCTTTCGGGGCTAATTGACGGATAGATACTGTATCTTCTCTTCCATCAGAAAAACGAACATGCGCATAGTTAGGATTGCAATGACTTAGTTCAACTTCTTCCACAGAGGGGTCATATTTAGAAATTCTAGCATTCTTCTTGAGTAAAACTTTACCAGGAACAGTAAGCCAGGTTGGGAGTGTGTTACCAAAAGTCGACCTTCTATTGTGTCGAAAAAGACGCTCGTGAGGGGGTTCGTTGGTAGATGTGCACAATAATGAACGGATTGAATGTAATGCGTCCAGCAGCACGCATTCCCAGTTTTCAGCTGAAAGCCTTTTTGATCTGAGAGCGAGAAGGATCGATTTCCATAAGGTACCATTCATTCTTTCTACCTGTCCATTTCCTTTGGGATTATAAGGAGTCGTTCTACTCGAAGCTATACCTTTTTCCAGAAGAAAATTTTGTACCTCGGTCGACATGAAGGAAGAACCTCTGTCTGAGTGAATGTACGAAGGCATCCCAAACATTGCAAATATTTGATACAGGTGAAGTATGACGGTGTGACTGCTAAGGTCAGGACAAGCAAATGCAAAGGGAAATCGAGAATATTCATCGATGACCGTCAGTAGATAACGATTACGAGTTGATGAAGGAAGGGGTCCTTTAAAATCGATAGATAACCGCTCAAACGGTTGGGTAGCTTTGATTAATTGGCCTTGAATTGCCGAAGAAAATCTGGGTTTGATTTCAGAGCACACTTCACAACTCAAGGTCTTGAATTTCATCTATGTAAATTAAATAACAAAGTGGAGCATGCGAGAAATTCAATGACTTCAAATTCAAAGTCGATTATGCGGGTAACGACTTGTCTGATTAACAACACTGCGTTGTTAAATATTAGTATGTATTAGGCATTTTCCGACCCTGGAAAGCTGTCCCCTGTAAGGTAGGATTTTTCCACTGGTTAACTAGAAAATCGGCATATTTTTTACTGTGCAAACGTATTGGTGAACGATGTCGATCCAATGGACTGCAGTCACTATGACTTATTTATAAAATTTCAAATTAAATATAATATGATCGCCAGTAATCGAATGTGTGGGACGTTCAACACACCGTATTCGTAAAATGTTAAGGTTCGATTATACTAATCTGTCAGAATTTCGAACTGAGTAGATATTTACTGGTGTAACATCGGAAACAGACTGCTGAGTTGAGTCATGACAATTATATTGCTCAAGATACCACACTATCCAATGGGAGTCTGAAAAAGACGTCTGACCATCAAATTGACACTAAGCTTCTTCAATTGACCAGAAACATTTCCATCCTGGTGATTATCCGGAGAAGAACAGCAAATCCACATTACATTTAAGAGATCTTGTACTACCAATGGAATAATTTTCCTGGTATGAAATTAATTCATAGCTATTTAATCTGAACAAATGCCTTTTCCATTCTTTTTATAGTCCAACACAAAGATTACAAGAGATTCATTAAGTTTTGATAGCAGATTAAGTATCAAGAACGAGTTCATATATAGGAGAGACGTAGGAAATAAGAGTGTCTAATTTATCCGGATTCATGGATTCGACTGCTTTTAGGAGGCCACAGAATGTACTATACCAATGATTCCATTGTTTTGCTGCATCTGGTGCACTAGGTTCAACATCCAATCGTTCTGGTCTTATTAGGCGTTCCATGATTGGGTAATATGATGAATAAATTGTTCTGAATCACAGTCGATTACATGATTTAATATTGAAAAGAAACATCTAACTATAGAACGGGAATATAAATGTGTGCCAACAATCACATTGCAGATTTTATTTTTGGCTTGTTTCGTAAATATTAAGGTTGTGATCTTGATATAGACACCTGACCCATTAGGTACATAAATTTTTCAGTATGAACTAAGTATTGTATATTGTGGAAAAGGCGATTCATCCAGTATACCGGTATTGGGAACTCATCATGTACTGTCCAGAATTTTCCGCGGACAGGGCTAGAACCTCGGCAAGTCTACTTCCGAATTTGGTGCTCTAACGACTGAGTAACCCTGCCGCAAACTATATACAATTTTCAGCTATATACTAACTAATGTATCTGTCCGCAATACTATAAGAGATAAATTAATGCACGTTATATGAGGAAGTAGTATTGAGATGAACATTTATAGAATTAACCGAACATTGGTTGCGCGGGTGGTGATAACAAATATTTTTAATCATTGTTGCGATCTTGATATAAACACCTGACCAATTATGTACATACATATGTCAGTATGATCAGTCTTTCTTTCATTTCAATTAGTATAGACGATGTTGCAAAACTTCGGAAGAGGACGAACCACACCCAATAAAACTAAGACATGTCGACATATGAAATATCAATCAATCTTTAAAAACTGATAGTGCAAAGTAAAACTCGGGTGCAATCGCGGAGAATCAATAAATATGAAGCTCGCACTGCGCACCAATCATTCAAATCAAATATAAATATAGTCGGTTTTCGGAAATGCTACTATATGTATAGGCAAACATCAATCCACCGCATAGTACGCTCGTGTAAATCTTGGAGACATTTTAGCGAAAAGTCCATGCTGTTCGACTAATAATTATGCTGTGATACTATGTCAGCATCGGACCAGCCGACATGCTTGCTGGGCTAACGTAGACAGGCATCGACAGAAGTCGACTGCATTACAGTGGTGTCTTTTAAAGAGTGTAATAGTCAGAATACACACAAGATAAATGTTTAAGTATCGGAAACTACCCTAATAAGGGCTTAAGCATACCGTTGACTTTTGCGTTTTGTTATTGACAACTATCAATAAAAATATATTTAATACAAATTTGTTTTCGAACAAACAGTGGAATGAAAAGTTACAATATATATATATATAAAATATATATATATATATATAATATTATATATATATATATTTTATATATATATATATATATATATATATATATATATATATATATATATATATATATATATATATATATATATATAATATATATATATAGTATAAAGTATATATATTATCGTTATCTTGTGTGTGTGCGTGCTATATACTAATATATTTGAATAGGTAGACCATATATAACCAATATTGGTAGATTACTCAGACGCCCATAGTTTCGTCCTTATTGTAGTTAGTGCATGAACTATGACTTGTTATGTAGGACATTTCGATTATCTGGACCCCGTTAAGATTTACACCATTGACGATGATCCTGTTACAAGTAGACCTAAAATGACTACTGTCATTAGAGCAAAGCTGTGAATTCTTGATGATAGGAGTAAAGGTGTTTGCAGAGCTACGACACTGTGCACGCGCCATCAGAAGTTCGATTATTTTCACCAGGAGTTTAACAAGCTTGTCAGGTGGAAGAATTGAAGGTAGACAACGTGAGGCTAGCAAACGGATTCTTATATCAGCACAACTCGAACAACTAAAAAATATTTGAAACAAATACGATAATGCGTTATGTTAGGCAGTACAATTTTAAGACTGCTCTGAAAAAAGTTGTTTAAATATGTCAGATATGTCGAACATTTCACAGTCAGTATGGACAATGGTATAATGCAATGTACACACGTGTTTCGTGTTTATCGGAGACACATCTGTACAAGTTCGCACTACGCCACTATATTTTATGAAGAGTTGCGTATTTCTAGCGTCACAATGATGATCACCACGATTTTCGATCGTGTGTGTTGTCACTTTGCACTATCAGGTTCGCAAAGATCTTAATGACCCCCATTTCCAAGTACGCATCGAGTTCATCTTCGTGGTGGCTTGATGCTGATTCGTACTTGGAAATCTTCAACCTCGTTCATATAGTTAGTATTGTACCGTGTGTGTGTGTGATTAGAGGCCCGATGATGATTGTGGAAATCCTGAATCGAAACGTTGTCAGTCAACGAAGATTCCATCGTACCTCACTTCCAGCGGTTATTATGAACGACGTTGAAGCCTTCGGAAGACGCACCAACACCCAGTCATCAGGAAGGCGAACTCGATGCGTACCTTGAAATGGGGATCAATCGGATCTTTGGGAAACTGATAGTGCAAAGCGACAACCTGCGATCGCAAATCATGGTAATCATCAACCCACAGTATATTGAGTCAAGAATTGTTGGACAGTTGGACGACACAACCTCATATAGTAGTAGAGTTAACTCCATACAGTCTTAAGCTATGTGACTACCAAGGCATATCAATATATATGAGATGCACAGAACGTTAAGAAGTATCAACCCTTATCGTGGAGATTTCACAGAAATTGACAACAAGAACAATGGATATATAACCATTATATAACTTATTATCACGATAACGAAAAGCCGGTCTTACTGACGAATTTCATATTCTACCCTATCCAATGTCTAGTTTCTATTGAAACACATATATGTCATATATAATATATGGATTCCATAAATAAACAAGCCAATATCCGCAATAAACTTACTCTCAGTAACCCACAATTTTATTTTTCTAAAAATTATACTATATATATATATATATATATATATATATATCGTTACAGGTTTCACCATTTTTCAAAATATGAGAACAGCAACAACGTACTCCATGGAATAACATTTATTAATAAATCTTACCTCTACCAGTACATACAGCCATTTTTCTGGATTCGTTAATATTTTCGTTCATCCAATCCCAACTATAAATTTTTCGTAACCAATCCTCTCTTAGTCATGTCTGTCTTGGTTTTGCGCAATATAAACTAATTCAATTTTTAATGTCGTGTGGTGTTATTGCTTTCATTGTTAATGTGTCTACAATTAATAGGTGTCGTATTTTGCGGCACATATGTTATTTTTAAAGACATGGTCGTTATGTTTCTATTATATATATAATAGATATGATAATATGACGACAATTACATGACAATTTAAAAATTCTTTAAATGGACAAATATGAAATTAGCGCGTTAGCCAATGCGAAATATTTTCGATGAGAACATTAGAAAATTGCCTATTTAAACGTGCACTGTTTTGTGATATTTGTATTAAATTTCTCTAAATAGGGACCCATACGCTTCATAACATGTAGCTCATGAAATTTTAATGGAAGGGACGGTAACGGAAATCCTACAGAGTCTGACATTATTTAGTGTAGAACTAGCAAAAGCGTTAGCCTACCTATTGATGACGTTTTTATGAGGGGCGACGGAACCCGAATTTCTCAATAGGTCATTGATGATAACAAACAACATAAACTTTGTCGGAAATAATTTGTGTATTCAAAGCAAGTGAGTACATAAAGCGATATTTACCTACCGAAATAAGTAATTCGCCAATTTGTTGATGGTCTGCGACATTGTACTGCTCTTAAAGGTGTCGTCTGTTGCAGTTGACACTTGAACTGGTGGCAGAAGGCGGGAAAATAATAGCAACATTGCAAAAAGACGAGATCGGTTTCTCCCTGGCAAACTAAACAAATATTATCGTATTATATGAGAATTAAAAATTATTGTTGAAACAATACAAGATAAATTATTTGCAATGATAGTAAGATCAGCTCTCATAAAATAAGTTTCTACAGTACATCCCACTTGCTTAAATACGTCATTTAAACTCATAAATGCCCTAACCCTTGTTAGGCGTCACGAGGAAGTCTTCCTTCCTGTCTACAATTTTTGACGAGAAATTTCGATAATCGTTATCGAGCAGCTTCTCTAGATGATGGCTCATCACGAAAATATGGACAAATAATAGAGCAGATGCAAAACTTCGTGTAAACGGCTGCATTTGTACTTATGACTAATTTTATTTAAAAAAATGACGACGCTTCACTTAATAGGCGTGCGCCACGTGTAACGTTAGTAACTGTTATGAAATCAGCTAGTCACATAGAAATTAAGCAGATTACAAGAAATTCCTCATTTGCTCAATTATTTGTCTATTATTGGTGCGACTATCTGTAGTCCAAATATACGTTAAAATGAGTACCGACAGATTGAGATACAGAGAGAGAAAATCTGGACATGGAGAGACTAAGTTGTGAGGCAAAAAAATGATAAGATAATTGCGAAACACTTAATAGCGCTCATTATTAACAGATTTATTGGATCAATTACTAATCGTGAGGTTCGAGTGTTGACGCGTTAGGACGTTATTTTGATCATTATAAAACGACGGTTTATCGACCGATTGGCCTAAACGAGTTTCGATTTTATCCATGTGGGCGATTCCTCCGCAGATCTAGGATAAGATCTCATTAAGTAATTCAACACGTCGAAGCGTGCAGAATACACAAAATCAGAGCTGCGTCTCCCACAAGGAAGGTAGCAGAAGATCCCGAAGCCGTGAAATCAACGAACCCGGCGTCGTCATCGAGACCACTCAAAGATAAGAGAAAGCAACTCGAAGGCTTTTATAAATACGAAAAATGAAAATATGTTTCATTACAAGAAGAAAGATCGCCATTGGGATTCTCCGTTTATCTCTTTCAGAAAATCATACCTGTTACGAAGATAAATGGCAATGTGCATCATACTACTTAAGGATCAGAAAAGGCAGCTAAGAGGCTTTCATGTCCGCGATAAGTAGAAAATTATCTTTCTGTATTAGTGCATCTTGACAGCACTGATTATCTGGTTTAGACATTGCTGTAGTGGTACTGATACTTAGCACTGACTGACTGGTTAAATAATCATCGTCATTATAAGCTATGCATATATGTTTTGTGTACACTTATCGATTCATGAATTGAGCTAGACCACTCATATAGGCACAATAATGTAGAAAGATAGATAAGTTAAAAGCCATACTAAGTTATGGTTCTTCAAATTGATTTTTTTGAATAAGTATGTGCTTATTTTGTGTACTTTTAATTGAACAGTAGTCTCTAATTGGCAAAGATAATTATGGCCTTAGTAACAGACTCGCATAATTTCTGTGAACATACACGGTCTATATATAATTATATTTGCAAGAGTTATACGCCTAGGATGTGTAAGCAACCACTATTTTGGCCTTAGTAAAGGCTACGATTGATTGTAGACGGTGAAAGAAAATTAGCTCACTTTAAAGAAGTCAGACTATAAAGAAAAGTCGTCCATAGGATAATGGAGCACTTGGATATGTTCGACAGACGCTGATCACAGTAGTTTCAATACTAAAGAGAAAACATCGCCAATCGGATGTTCTCTGTAACTAAACGAACATTAGCTGCGCGAGCGGTGATGACAATCATTCTAATCAAGGTTGCGATCCTGATATAAGCACCTGCCGCAGGGTGGCTTAGTGGTTAGAGCACCATATTCCGAAGCAGACGTGCCCAGGTTCGAGCCCTGTCCGGGGAAAATTCTAGCCAGTACATGATGAGTTCCCAATAAAGACAAACCCGGTCTATTGGATGAACCGTCTTTTCTACAATATACACTGCTTAGTTTATTTTGAAATATGTAAGTAATTAATGGATCAGGTGCTTATATCATGTTCGCTGTGATTTTATCAGGAGATTCCATCAGTTACCAAGGTATATGACGATGTCAATTAACGAAAACGAATGAAACATCTAATTTAATTTTTCATAAGAATGCTAGTATTATCCTATTAGAGCTGACAAGGTACATGATCAAAATGCGGGCAAGACTGGCTATGAGTCGTTAATGGCAAAATCGGAAAGTTTTATGGCTTCCAGTTAAACTACGTAAAACTTACTTACAAACCTTAATAAATTAAATAAACTAGTAGCAGCCCCTAGTCAGCAACCCAATCCTCTCGGTACTTTCAGGATCCAACCACAAAGACTATTGCGAAGCGCGTGGTTCGGTTTATATAATTAGTGAATAATAAGTGCTATATTGGCAGTGACAGAGAGGAGCGGGTTTGCCAGATGATGGGGGGGGGCAAATTTGAGCTGCATAATAAACTATTGGCCACTAAGATCTGGAAAACGGAAGAGCCGGATGGGCCGTGCTTGGTAGCTTAAGGCGGCAGATCACCAAAGAGACGGAACACGCTGTATATTGATCGTCCGTTTACGTTGATGTGAAACGACGAAATTCTTTTACAGCCCGTACAAAATAATTAACATTTTTTATAGTTATGTGCCAGTAAAGCGTTTTAAGACAGATAAAATGCTTCTCATAATAAGGTGTCTACTAGAATGCTCGATGTGGATGAATCTGTAGGTAAGCATAAACAGGTTGCGAGAAAATATGTAAGAAAAACTGACGTAAAGCAAGGGTTAATTCCATCAGGACACATATTTTCTCATAAAACTGATTTAAAAATGTTGAACAATGTTAAAACCGTTATCGAAAGATTATTTTTGATATTGCGAGTAGTCAGTTAAATTCGCTGATCAAGCTAACAAAATAAATGTAACTGATATAAAATAAATCTCACACTTCAGAGAATCTAAATTTTCAAAACAATGCATCTACTAGAACATAGCCTGGTGATAAAGAAATTGACTGTCTTACACCGTGCCTCCATGGCAGTTCAGGCTTCCATTTATATTCTGTGCAATAGGAGAAGATCATGGTGATCTATACGGATTAATAAGGGCAGTAACCAGTTTCTGCGTTTGTTGAAAACCATTGTTTAAATCCAGTTCGCCGGTAAAACCTTGAATCCTTTCCATTTCCAGATGCACTGATTTTGTTTAGCCTTGACTAATGGGTTCTCACTTGTCCCTTCACTCGGAAGCCATCCATCAGCTGATTGTCTGAAAATGATATTAGAACCAGATTCTAAGATTTTTTTACGAAGTTTCGGGACTTCATTTTCAGTCCCATTTTCAGGGCTGTCATCATACTCACAAGAAAAAGCAACTAATGGCAAGGTAGCAAAATAAATATAAATAGAACCGTCTCAAATGAGGATGCGACATTTTACACAAGTTGTTTTTTCCTGTGACTACGGTGTCAACCCTGAAAATGGGACTGGAAATGTAGTCCCAAAAATTCTGAAAAACTGATTCCAACGTCATTTTCAGACAAACAGCTGATGGATGGCTTCAAAATGAAAGGAAATATCAAAGCCCATCAATCAAAGCCAAACAAAATCAGTGCACATGGAAATGGCAAGGATTCAAAATTTTACCAACCTACGAGTTCTATCAATTGTCCCTCACAAGAAAGGGGCGGCAAAATGCCAAAAAACTCATGAAGTACACCGGATTCAACCTCGTTAATAAATTTATCGAATTTCCGCGGCCGGTAATCGATTGTAAGCATTTTCTTCCGCCGTGCAATTCATCTATTAGGCCACCCAAGAAGTGCACTACATCTAGCTTTCAGCTATGTCCAAAAATTATATTTTTGGCCAGTCTTTCTTCCAGGTTAATCCAAGAGAGCATCGTTTTGACCTAATGCTCCAACTATCAATCCACATTGTTATTATAGTACGGACACCATGTAATCTAGGGATACGATATTGAATTTAAGTATAATGACAAGATTTTCAATCTATATATGTTGTCAGTAAAAGCTAAACATAGCATAAATTAGCATAAGAGACTCATCAAGTAAACCAGTTTTGTCGTTAAGGGCACTCATTAATATATTGTCAGAAACTCTGCGGTTGGAGCTCGAAACGGGGCCTTTTTCTTTCAGTTAATCTATTCATCCATAACGCTACTCAATTCGCATACAATATGCTCATTCCAGTGAAGTGAAAATTTACGTTCTTCTAACCACACTCTCCATGTGAAAAACGGAAACCAAATTGACGAGATACGCGAAAAGATTCTTCCTCATATTCTTCTCAGGTATCTACAAATGAACATCTCTTTAGATATAAATCGAAATGCCAATCAAAATATAAAAATGAAAACACGGAGAGGGTGTGAAAAAATAAAACAACCAATCAGATGCGTGCATCGCCTCTATTTCAAGTTCAAGGAAGGACCGTCCGGCACTTAGCGGTCTAAGATGGATTTTGAATTGGTACTGCCTTTATTTGCCCTCTGATAAGTACGTTATGCTATTGGTCTTTCCTGGAAATGGAATGTAATTCCTTCCACTCCAGGCGCGCTAATTTAAGACGCACCGTCAGCAGATTGTTTCCTTTTATCCATTCTGCAAAATACATCAGATAAGACGACAATTACATTAATGCGTGTCGAGCAATGCGAAATGGAATAATTATCTTTTTTATTAGCCCTGGTTACTTGATGGTTATAACAGAACATCAGGTCACTAATTCCTATTAGGGAGGAATTATTTGTATTCCGAACCTTCCTTTTCATAGATGGCTTGCCTCTTTAGGCCAACGCGCACCCTTTGTCCAGTGATTTACACGCAGTTTTCCTTCTATTAGATGTTGTGCCGCCTAAAGTTGACAACATAATCTGCCTAAAATCCACATTTTAACACCATAAAAACGAAGTTGCCGCTTCGTCTATTAGTAAGGCAGTCTCGTAACGTGAAGGCCAGCAGCCGAAATTTGCATGACAATAACTATTGAACACGTTAGCTATAAATATATTATCATTGTCAGGAAATCAAGTTTTGCCATCGCCTTATGCATGGGACAATTTCGAGTCAACTTTGAGTTGCTCAATAAGAACTAAGCCGCGTTCTTTTAATGAGCTTAATTTCCAACTAAGATTCCTGAAAATGTGAGTTCATGAACAACGTTAGTAAACATGCAGTTGCCTTTGCCATCCAAGTATATGGCACACAAAATGTAAACAGTTGAAACATCTCATGGTATAATAGAAACAAAACAAAACGCCTTATAAAACAGCTACATTTTCCCGACATAAAAATTTGTTAAAAAGAATTTTACTGCATTCGAAGACTTACGCGAGACCGTTGCAGTCTTCTCGTAGCCGACTTAGTAGAAACTGTTCCAGGTGCGTAAAACGTCCAAAAAATGCAGCAATTGACAATCTTGAAAAAAAAACGAATTACCGAAACGAAATATAAGCAAAACAGCGTAAACACAATAAAAGCATACGTGATAATACAAATATATTGTGGGAAACGCATTTTATATTGTAATTAACTCGAAAGAGGCCCATTCTAGACAAATAAGTGACACGCAGATAAATTTACACAGTTAAGCATTATAAAAAGTCAAACCACGACAGACGCCATAGTCAATTTGAGCTATAATAAGGAAGGTTACGAAGTATTACATATGAGCTAACCTGTTAAGATGATTTACAGCTTAATTAGTTGATTTATTAAAATATGAAAGAGAGCAATGAGGATTACATTATTTTAATGTCAAATAAATCGAGATATAGAATACGGCCTTTCTAGCAGTTTAACAAGACATTCCATTCGTAAAAATTATTGATTGAACAAATTAGCGCTAAAAGATAGGCCACAATTGTTGGAAAGGCATTCTGCTATATTCCTGTCATGTTTCTGCTGCTGATGTTGCAGCTTCCAATTTCGAGAGCCTTTTTCAATGGTTCACTCGGTACAGCAAATTTCGCGACCATGGTCCACATTTCGATATTGTTTATTCAGGAGCCGACTTCCGGGCCCCTTCGTCAACGATAAGCTCGCGGCACAACAAACAATTTGGCAGGTACTACAACAACAACAGAAAATCACTTTCAAGAAATACCTATGCATGAAGTATAACTAAAAGGCAGTAAAGATGAATGATCGTTATTATCCCCTGAAATGGCAACTAGCAATACAAATGGAAAATATTTAATTTATAAGATATAGCCCAAAATCGTATTATTCCCGTCTTAAATAAAATGTTATGTTTCGTTTAAATCTGAATGGTGTGTCTCTTGAATATGATGCATAATTTAGTTCACGATAAAAAAACGTAAGCTTGAACTGATTAGGAAGGTACCATAATAAAGAACTATGTTTCTTCCAATTATTCGGTCCAATGATTCTAAACGTAACTAAGGTATTACTGATAACGCACGTGACAGATTAAGCATGATATAATGGTGGGGAATACCAGCATCTATAGACCTGCCGTAGATATTGTTAGTGCAATTGCAACTTATTGGGTTGTACAACTTTAGAAAATACAATTTTATGAGTATTAGCCGGATTTACGTAATCGTGGTTTAAATACAGCTATTCATACTTTGAAATACCCTCTAAGAATGAGATAACTACAGACACCGTTAAGAATGTACAATTCCTCTCAGATTAAGATCAGATTAAATTTGAATTATGCACAGCTAAAATTGGATTAATACACAACGATGTGAAATTTAAAGCAAAATATGAATTCAACAGTCTTAGAAAATAATTAATTGCAACCAATATTATATTTTAACTTTTTGGTCAGTTATTGTTATTGTCTAGCACTCGCCGACATACGGAATTTCCAAGTTCCTATGTCACAGACTAAGGAAATCTTCGTAATATTTGGATAACACGTTGCTGAATTCATATCATTTGGTTGAAATTATTGATAAATGTTAATTAAAAGTAAAAAATAGGCTAGCGAATTTAGATGTGGTATCAGTGCATACCAATATAACAGTACCCAAAATAATGGATTTTTTCAGTGCTTCCTGGTAGATTCCGCTCACCATTAGGCGGAAGTAAAATGTCAACAAAACATATTGTGGAGATGATGAACACATGCATAGCTTCTACCTATATTGTATGTAGGAAATAATGTTACAAGCAAATTAGAAGTGTCCAAATAGGAGAGCCACTGTCAGTTCTGGTCGTAGATGTCTTTATGCATAACATGAAGAAAATCCCTTAGATACGATTCTGGGATGATATATTAGCTATTTGGCATCATGGGGAGGATGAAATGCTAAATTTCTTAAACAAAGCTAATCAAACAAGTGCACTGAAATTTACGATGGGAAAGGACTCATGTGGTGAATTACCATTTCTGGACATCAAATTAATAAGCGATGGTCCAGAATTAGAAAAAGATTTTTATAGAAAGAATACCTACTCGAGTATCCTCCTTTATCTTAAATCAAATCATCTGTATAAGGTGAAAATCGATATGTTAGAATCAATGGCAATGAGAAGAGATTGAATTAGGTAGACTGCGAGAAATATTCAGTGTAATGGGCACCCTATAAAAGTAAATCGAAGAGACTATGATGGGTGACATAAGGAAGTTTAATGATTGGTGATGGAGAAAAAAAGATCATGGTAGCACCAGGCTCCAAACTAAGAATGAAAAATCTGAAGTACCCAAATGTAATATATGGATCAATTCAAACAAAGCCTTACTCTGAGCACTACACTAATCAACATAAAAGAGAAATTCAAAAAGCAAGACACACTCAGTAGTGTTAACCTCAATGTGAGGAACGTAATCTTATGTGTGCTGGTGAAACCGTGCGCAAAATTTAGATAAGTAGGGAAGAACATATAACCACATGCAAACATTGATATGTTAATAGATCAGATCTTGCAAATCGTTTAACAAAGATGCAACATCGAGTTAACTAGAACGGTTGCCGCCGAGTACCCGCATACAGTCGTAATAGATCGACAAGGTCGATTAGGAAATATAGTGCAATTAAATTAATAGACAACATAATGAGTGAGCGAGAGAAAAATGCTTAGACTCGATTTGGAACACGGAAAGAAAAAAAATGCAAGGAAGCGAAGTTTGCACGAATAAGAATCGTAAACTCGCTCCAGTAAAAGAGTGAGAATTAAACTTATATTGGTTACGTGGATGGTGATAAATTATTTAAATCAAGGTTGTGATCTTGATATAAACACAGTAACCACAAACACTCATACGTTTGACCATGTGTATTACGCCATGCATATATTGATTTATAACCTGTTTTTCACACCAGTAGCTCCACGTGACCGATTTACGCCAAAAATTCTTTCCATCATTGTACTGAACAACATCATTGCCGAGTTACGAATCTATGAGTGCACAAAAATAATGATCAATTAATTTTTTAAAAACTAATTAAAACAGAAGTTAATTAATTTTCTAATCAACAACACATGTATCGGAAAAGATTAAACATATCGAACATACCAGACGGCACGACTAACCTGCCAGTCCTTTGCATTTAAACCGTCGATGGCGGCGCCTAACGACGGTCCCACCAAATCAGCTGTAAGAATGACCAGCTCAGTGGAGCGTATTAGTGCTCTCAGCACATTCGTTGCATGTACATATTGCTAGCAGAATTAATAAACATTAAAATGGAAATAAATGCATATATCAGATTCTGGCGACGGAAGTTCTTGCATGTGATTATTATTGAGTGCACCTTAATGAAAAAACCGATCTAGAAAATGAACTGTATTTGCAATCTGATGCAGTACCTATTTAATACAGGCAACATATAATCCAATCTTGTAATTAAAAATTTATGAAAAATCAAATAAATATTAATAAATATAGCAGTGAATCAGTTGCAAGACATTGAAGCAAATTTCACGTGGCAAAAATCCAGGCTGCGAAAACTGCGGCAATTGCTTGACGAATGCCCCTTAAAGATGAAACTGATCTAGCTGATGAATTTCGGTTGCTATCTGAAGCAGTAATAAGGCTCTAAAGACAATAAATTTAATCAAATCTTTTCTTTTTACTTTCGTAAAAAAAACAAATATATATGCATGTATATGGTAGCGAATGAGGCACAAGATACTGAATATAATTTTCAGTGATACAACTCCCGTCCGCGGAAATATAGCTACGTGCATATTTAATTCCCCTTATTCATGAAGCCAATCTAGCTGAATAACTGTGTTTGCTATATGACGCAAAACTTAGTTCGTACAGACAACATATATAATTAAATCCTGTAATTGTGTTTTTATTAAATAAACAAATATATGCATGTATAGTAGTGGATGAATTGCAAGACATTGAATCAAACTCCCCACGGTGCGACTCCACGCCACAGAAATTCTAACATGTGATAAATGAGTGCACCTTAATGATGGAACCGATTCAGCTGATGAGTTGCATTTACTACCTGATGCAAAATGCAGACAAAATATATAATAAAATCCTGTAATTTTACTTTAGTCAAATAAGCAAGTATATATAAAGAAAATAAAACAAAACTTTCCCATTATATTTTAATTACATATCATTTGAGAAATAAATCATGTTCGTAAGCGTAAATTAAGTTTAAAGCAGGTGTATACAAGAACGTTTAAATAAGCCATCTCCTTATGGCCAGAACACAAAAATTGTAATAAATGAAATCATATATAGTCCATTTTTTAAACAATGTGGATTAAGTTGGATTAAACACACATGATAAAACAACCTACAGAAAGCCGGGAAATATGAGTTCATGGCACGCACACACGCACACACACGCACGCACGCTCGTAATAACTATTCATCAATATTATATGTTATAAATAAGACTAGAGGTTTAGTGTGGTTCATCCTAGACTGTTCGTCCTTTGGGAACTCATCATGTACCGTCTGAATTTGGGTCAAGGACGAAACTGGTCTACTGGATGAATTGCCTTTTCTAAGTTATACAATTCTTAGTTTATACTGACATATGCAAGTAATTAATGGGTCAGGTGTTAATATCAAGACCGCAACCTTGATTATAATAATTGTTATCACCACCCGCGCAACCAATGTTCGTTTAACTATTCATCAGTTTATATTCAAAACAAAGTAGAAACTTATCTTGTTCATTCAATTGCAGACTAAAGAATTTTTATCACCTTCAGCGCAATCAATGATTGTTTAATTACATAACCTATATAGGTGTGGCGAAAGCTGCAGAAAGTTAATGATCGTGACTGCATAGAAATTGCGCAGCCGACATTTCCATTCAAGTACAATGTATGCGAGTCACCTAGAGGTGCGAACCGCATATCTAATATTGCTTTCAATATATATATATATATATATATATATATATATATACAAATAGGCGTTGTACAGAACTGTGTTAACAAAAATATTGTATGTTAACTATTCTTAACATGAGGACTTCCTAGCATCATTCAAACTTATGTTTAGTTATCTTATCTATTCGGACTATATGAAAACTGATTAAGTAGAAGATTTGGTTTCTCCAATATAGCATAACAAGTTTCATTAGGAAAATTGCTTTCCATATTTCGTGATGATTTACTAATCAAATGTATTTCATACTGGTGTTATCAAATGTTGCAGTTTTCGTGAAGATTTTGCCCTGCAAATATTTCCAGACGACTTTCTACAGTCAAACTCTAGAACGATTTAACAAACAAGATAGAAGCAAACACGCCGGGTATCAGCACAATTTCTCGAAAATGGCGATATTAAAAAAGATCATTCCGATTACGCGTATTTGACCAATAATTATGTGAAAAGCTTCATAAAAAATTACTTACATCTGATCGAGTTAGACCACAAACAGAATCTACTTCACCTTTGTGACAAATGCCTTCTTCTTTGATTCCTGTTGTAGGCTCCAAGGGTCGCACAATTTCGGTAACAAAATCAACTATTTGTTGCAGCATCACAGAGATGTAGTTGCGCGTAGCGGCTGTGGTAGCGTTATACTCTTCTAATGCTGTTAATATAGTCTAAAATGGAAGAGCAAAGCATCTTGAATTGTTGTAGCTTAGAACCATAATTCGAAAGTCCAAAATCAAATGTCAGCAAAAGAATTTCTAAACAATTGGGTCCTGAAATGACAGATTCGAGAAACAACCTATGCTATTTGCATATTTCTTTTAGATCCATAAACTTTTTAATATCTTTAAATCATAAGAATTTTGATCACAGTAAATAACAAACTACATGGATGACCAAATATTAAGTAGGTTTGAGGCGCCGTAGCGGCTCCTACTGACGAGTCGCAAGTAAACACGAAAGACATAGGCTAATCAGGTTAAACATTATTTTGTTATGCTGACTTCGGTTTATGGTCATGGTCCTATTTTAAATAACATCTTATAAAGTACGCAATATCTAATGCATAACTGTATAATTAAGTGGATGACGTTCAGTCCGTTTATAAAGATTAACTCGGAAGAATAAGGAAGTACAGACAATAAATGTTAAATCAGCGATATGCTGATTGAAAGCTGGGCTACATGTACTTTGAATACTTTATAAGTTTTAGGTTGAATTTCGGCGTGTTCCGATTAAATTCAAAACCACGGTCTCGAATAAAGACAATTCACGATATTTATTCAGAAAATCGACGTCGTTCGTCAACGATTCCAGTTTCGTCAATATTGGATACTCATAAGAAATTGCCAGAAATGCCGTGGACGGAACTGATATCCAGGAGTACTAAATTCAATTTTGCAGTTAATAACTTATACAATGAAAGCCCTGTACTTCATGCGATTTTCAGACATAAAACAACTACCGTTTACAGTCAATTTTTCCTTAGGGCGAGTCCTCTTGAGTAGCGCTTTCAACATTATCATATCAACCAGTCATCCACGATCTATCATGATAAAACAGAAAACATGCCGCTAGAATATATAATATTAATGAAAGTACAACAGCAGAATCTAATAATATATAGGTTGTTAATAAATAATTTAATTTTAATACAATACAAAATAAAATGTATCAACTAGACAAGTTCCGCTTTTTTTAGAAATTCATTGAATTGCTGCGGACGGATTTGAACTCGAGCATTTGATTAAGAATCATGAAACTCATTCTCTATGCAACCGAAGCCATGTATTGCATGGAATTTCCAGGCACATATCAACTAATGATTCTCAGTCTGTCTTTTATGCAGGTGTGTCCGCTTGAATATCTCATTCAAGTTAAAGTTCAGACTATTTGTCCCGACCTGTACTAGTGATATTAACTAAAATATAAAGTAACTGTTTAATATGTGTTTTTGTCAGCAGAAAATGCAGCTAAAAAGCTGAACCTATTTCTCCCTTTTAGACCCACTATCAGTAGTTACCATTTAGCGTAAGATTTAAGTGATACAGGGGACAAGTTGAAAAACTCTGATAAAGGCTTCAACTAACAAAAAGAGTAAAAGTGGTAATATGAATCTTGGAGAACCCTTGTTTCTATCGACACAGTAAATTGAGCCGCAACTTATCTGCTTGAGAATGAAATTTCTGACCTTGATATATATATATATATATATATATATATATATATATATATATATATATATATATATATATATATATAATATTGATGGTATGCACCTGAAAATATTATTGTTGGTAACGATACATAGATAAATATATCGCTTTAATCGCACTAGAATTTTTCATGGTTGTATGTATTTTAAGCTTAAGAAAATCCGGTAACAATCTGATATAATTTAAATAAGAACGAGTAACAGCGCTTTCATTACAGATACTTAATCTCAAAAAATCGTTTAATTGCATGGATAAGAAACAGTTAAATTGAGTATGGTTTTGAATTTAGCTGTTGCTGCCAATTGAAAAATACTTTTTATGTTGAAACATAACTTCATTATAACAGCAAGTTTATACGCCTAAACAGTCATTGATTGCGCTGGTGGTGTTAACAATTCTTTTAATCAAGTTTGCGAGCTTTTTATGCAGTCAAGAACACTAGTCTATTTTTCGACGAATGGTTAAATACAATGGGATTGGTGTTTGCTTCAAGCTTGCGAACTTGGTTTAACAAATTTTTACCACCACCCGCGCAATCAATTATTGTTAAATTGTATTGCCTATATATATTTGGCGAAAGCTGCTATAAGTTAATGATCGTGACCGAATAGAAATTGTGCGGCCGACATTTCCGGTCAATTACAATGTATGCGAGACTATTATTATTATATTATATTATATAAGGGTATATATATATATATATATGACGTCACTTCTGATGATTATCATGATAGAACGAAACTCGTCAGTACGTGTGACTGACGGTAGTTTTTCTATGTTGTTCGACGACTGGTTAAATACAATGGGATTGTATCTAACTTTTTTTAGGATATTTGGCTGTTAAAAGAGTACTTTAGAGACCCACTAACTCTTGGCAATGAAATTCATCCAAAAAGATTGGCTTAATTCGGTTGGTTAAATTGCTTTTTGAATTTAATTTTTGTTAAATTTGAATGTTGATGTGGTAATAAATGTACCATCCAGTAAAGGCCTGCTTTAATAATTATTTTTACCTTTTACTACTACCTACTTGCTTTAATATTTATACAACAGGAAAAGGAAGTGCGATAGACTGAGTGCTTTCATGGTGGTAAGTAAACAGAATGTTGGTTTAACCTATCAAAATCTGTGAGCGTGTAATTTATTTCTTTATCTTCATTAACAATTATGTAATCCTCATCTACATACTTCAGATATGTGTGGCAGTAATTTTAAATTAACGGCAACAGTTTTGATGTTTTCAGATAGAGCATTTGAGCCATTCCTAATAGATTGCTTAACGGGAAGCCCATTGTAGTTCGATCAACTTGCGTCAAATTATCTGATCTTTGTTTCGACTAATTCAGGCTGAACTCCAGTTTTTTATTTCTTGAAAATTATTCAGCGGCCTCCTACTTCAGTTCATCTATCATCACAGGTTAAAAGAAAACAAACAAATGAAGCATGAAATATTGATAATCGAATTTGAATTGAACATCCGTAGTGCACTTGGTGGAGAGAAGTTTAAGTTGTCTTGTTGGTCATGGACTAAATAGCGGTTGTTTCCAACAAATATACATAGGAAATCGGTAGTATATATATATATATATATATATATATATATATATAAAATTAGTCTCTTAAAGAGGAAGTTTGAATGAGACAGGTTTTGGCGACAACTGAATAAAAGGATCTGTGCACCACTTAAATGCGACTGGCGGTAGTTTTGCTATGTTGTTCGACGACTGTTTAAATACAATGGGATTGGTGTTTACTTCAAGCTCGTAAACTTGATTTAAATACTAGGTAAATAACGATTTAATAGTTTTGTTTGCCCAACTGATTATTGCTAATAGACTAATTGTAAATTCACCTAATTATAAAATGGTCAAAAAGTTAGTAATAAATATGAATTTAAAATGGGAAGTTGAAACTAATTGAAGGTCATACAAAACGTTTTTTTTAAATTACCTGCTGAAAGAAAGATCATAGTAAAAATATAAGGAAAGTTGATATTTAACATAAAAGTTACATAAAATGTGTCTGACTCTATATAGGACCTCAGTTAATAGATACGAAAAGATACCAAGGATTAAAGTTGATTAAGAAATCGCAAATTTGTATGCTCAAAAGATTAACCTTAACCCAACATTCATAAAATTTTACTGGAGCTAGTTTCGTCTTGTGAATCATATAAACTTTTCCGCCGATGTTTCTTATGTGGTGAGTTCCAAATTGAGCCAAGTGATTTTACACCACTGCCTAAATAATTATATCATCTCTTGATTAAATTTCAATAAATTACTAAATCCATTTTGTCGATATATTTCAACCACATATTGATAGGTGTCGACAACCAGCAGAATTTACTATAATCAAGGTTGCGAACTTGATATAAGCACGTTGCCCATTAACTAATTACATATGTCAGTATAAACCAAGAATTTTGTAGTATAGAAAAGGCAATTTAGCCAGTAGACCCGTTTCCTCCTTATTGGGAACTCAACATGAAGTGGCCAGAATTTAACGCGGACAGGGCACGAACCTTGGCATATCTGATTTGGAATCTTGTGCTCTAACCAACCAAGAAACATTTGTTAATATATAACAGAAAATTTTGTGTAGTACGCGGCAGAGTGGCTCAGTGGCTAGAGCACCAGATTCTGAAGCAGACGAGCCCAGGTGCGAGCCCTGTCCGCGGCAAATTCTGGCCAGTACATTATTAGTTCCCAATAATGTCGAAACCAGTCTACTGGATGAATTGCCTTTTCTACACAATACAATTCTTGGTTTATACTGATATATGTAAGTACTTAATGGTTAAAGTGTTTATATCAAGTTCCCAACCTCGATTATAGTAAATGTTATCACTGCTCGCGCAACCAATGTTTGTTTAAATATATAAATTTTCATTACAAAAATCAGCCCAATTAATTGTATAGAGTGTTTCTACTGAATGAAGAGCAAGATCCGATCTATTAACGCGACAAAATTTAAATTCAGTTACATGTTGTTCATTTTTTTCCTTAAACAGGCATATAGTTTAGTCAACAAAAACACGAGGTTATAGTCCTTGCCTGGAATTTGATACAATCCTGATGTATATAACAGTTCAAGTTTCTCCTATGGATAAAAAGTTTAGTGGCCAGGATAAGAGATTGCTTTAAATGTGTCCTTAAATTGCAATTTGCTACTACTGATTGTACTTTCCTGCTTAGTTTAAGGTAGAGTGTTATAGTGACCCAAAGATCCACTTTCTTTCTAGTTGGTTTCTGTTAACTTAAAATGGTGCCATTGAGAACAGTTTATTTCCCGAAGTCTACCAAATTCAATCTCACATGTTTTATGCCTGTTTGCCTTGGGCTTCTAATTGTCATGGAACTTAAATAAGAAGGATACTTAAATAAATATCTTTCTTGTAAACACGGCTTTCCAATAGTAAACAATTTCATAGTTATTTGACATTCAGAGACGGTCATTTACTAAACGAATCATTTTAAATCTTGAAGTGGAGTTTGCACAACTGATTCGCCGAGTTTAAGAAATGTGCCATCACTTCTTCTCTATAATTCCAAATGACAAACGTATTACTCAATGATCATGCATACAATTTCAACATTATTGGCGTCTCGTCTAAAAGGTTTCTTCCACGTAATGCATGAATATCTTTTTTATCGGAACTGATAGTAGCCGTCCAATTTCGACTCCACTAATTTGTTTATAAAACTTATTTGTAAATTTAAAGTAGGCGCGTATACGCACTTTTTTTACATGTTTGAGGCGACGTATGGTGTTACGATTACATTATAATTCGATTCCCCGGTACTTTCTTGAGTTTCTTTACAAGCATTTTTAATCGCGTGCCATTTTTAAATCCCCGGTAGTTTCCTATGTGCCATTAACTACTTGGCATGGTCTGAATTTATGTACATCATCAATAATATTTTTCAGTCGAAAAATATAATAATTGGCATACATGAGAACAAGGCCTGTTCATTTGTTTGGCTTAATTTTCGTTAATGTGTCATAATTCTAAGCGCACTCATGTTATAAAAGTGATTTGCTTGTCTCACTTTAAAATTTTCACAGGCGACACTTACTTCAACCTTAAAAAAGGGGAACAATGCATCCTCTTGGTAAATTCCTGGTGTAACAATGTTACATATCTTCTTTCACCAAGCAAATAATCTGTGCCATATTCATAGGCAATGGGAATTATATATATATATATACATGTGGGCATATGCTTAATTTTTATTTATTCATTTTTTAAAAATTAAAATGAAATATCTTTCATAGTACCCTTTCCATGTGCAAAAATAAAAAGAAATCTTATCAGATACAAGAAGCGCTTCTTTCTCATTATCTCTTCAAGTATCTATAAATGAACATATGTTGATAGATAAATTGGAACGCAAATAAAGATAGAAATATGTAAAAATGGAGAGTGTGAAAAAAGGAAACCAATCAATCGCGTGCGTCACATCCAGTTTAAGCCCAATGCCTGAACATGCTTTTTTCTGCTTGCATAAATCCGGCTGCAATTTGTTTATCCATAAGGTTTCGGTAGTGGCTAGCTCCATTTCGATATTTCATTTTGTAATTATTTTAAATATTACGTCAGGAGAACATACGAGCGATGTTTCAACGTGTATTCACCATTTGATTTAAAACAGACGTTTAAGTTACAATGTTCTCGCTTTCGAGAAATTAACCGTCTGGTCGATCGGCCTACGTAAGTTGATCAAAAATTTGCGCACTTATATTGGTAAATAATATTTGATGTCGAAAATAACGGCTGTTACTCTTTGATTGCAGGTAAAGGCAAGTGTGTTACCCTAAATAACACTCGTAGTTTAGCTGCATTAAATGTGCGTGATAATGCCGCTTCAACTTTCTTTTGTGCTGGTACGTATTAGATGATGCAAAGCTAGTAACAAATTAGTTCAGTTGTGACCAGAAGGATAGACCAGAGACAGCATGATCAGAAATTATAATCTCATGCACATTGGTTTCGTGTTTACTGGCGACTCATCAGTAGGAGCCGTTATTACGCCCTTTAACCACTTTATATTTTGGTGAGGAATGTGGGATAATAGGACGGTACAATCTCCTAGACGAATCTGTAAACCTGCAGTAGAGAAGTTAACATCCTACACAGTCTCGACAATGCGACTTCAACCCTAACTCACTCTCTATAGTATATATACCGAGTCTGTAAAGGATTGTAACATTATGGCTATTGTGTCAGTAACTGATATCAACATTTTAGTACCGAGAGGGTACATGGTACTAACACTATGGTTGCCGAATCGGTAAATGGTACCAACATGATAGATATCAATGTATGCTATAGTTCACCGAAATTGAGAATTACAACTATTTCTGAACACCTGTTACTCCAGTAAATTCATACACTCTGGCCTTGATCGATATCAGTTATCACATTTCGCGGTAAGCATGACATCATTCAATTCAATATATAACAGTTAAATACTGTTTGTTGCGGAGAACAAATATATATATGCAAGTATGTATTAGGTGTTGCGAACCTAGTAACAAATTAGTTCAGTTGTGAGCAGAAGGATAAACCAAAAAACGGGATGAACAGGAAGTATAATCCAATGCACATTCGTTTCGTGCTAACTGGCCACTCATCAGTAGGGGCCGGTATTACGCCCCTTAACCACTATATATTTGGGTGAAGAATGTGGGATAATAGGACAGTACAATCTCCTAGACGAATGTGTAAACCTGCAATAGTGAATCTAACATAATATAGTCTTCGACAATGCGACTTCAACGCTAATTCACACTATATAATATATATACCGTGTCTGTGAAGGAAAATAACACTGTTGCTATGTGTCAGTAATTGATACCAACATTTTAGTACCGAAAAGGTACATGGTACTAACACTATGGTTGTCGAATCGGTGACGCACCCACTCTCTATGTTTAAATATTCCTATCTTGTTTTGCCTTCCAATTTATATATAAAGATATATTCATTTGTAGATGTTTGAGAAGATAATAAGAAAGAAGCGTTTCATGTATCTGATAAGATTTCTTTTTATTTTTGCACATGGAAATGATACTATGAATTTTATTAAGGTTCGCATTTAAAAAGATGAAATATTTTTGTAGATTTTTTCTATAGAAGCAAAGTAAATTAATGTTTTATTTCTCCAGTAAATCATATGACACGAAGGAACGAAATCGCTTCAGTAAAAAATATTTTTTCAATTCGAACCTTAAAATAAATAGTTGAAAACAAAATAGCCTACAAACATCGTCGTGAAATTTGAAGAAATGGATAAAAATTTGACGGAGTGCAATTAAATGAAGCAAGGACACATTAATAGGTTAATATATAATCAACATCATCATTACAAAATCCATTCGTAATATACTTTTCACTTTCACATAACCACAAAAAGAGGAACGAAAAAACAACAAGAATAATAATTTAGGTACGCGTATTATTGAGTAATTTATGAGAGAAAGGACCTAGTTACTATAAATAAATTAATTTAAATAAAACATAAAAAGTGAAGCGAACTAAACCTCTACACAACACCATTATGGCCAAGTCAGCTTTAATACAAGGCGAAATCGGCAGCGCATCAGCTTTCAGTGGTAGAAATTAACTTAAATTATCCGTTCATTGAGAACCCTTCCACTCCCATTTGATTCACTGCTTTACACACGCATTTCTGCTTATTTTCTTGCACTATTACCATGGCCTTGAATAGCATATTTATAAACAATGTCCATCTTTCTTGTTTCGCAGTCCACTGTAGTCAACCACAACATGTGGTTAAGGATCTGCGAAGCACTGATTATTCAATTACTATTAACAATGGCCACATGGATTATTCAGAAAATAGAAATTAAAATAACAAGTCGGTTTGCTCGATAGACTGACCTGAACAAACAGTGGAAGACCAGCAGACCTTCTTGTGGCACAAAAGGCTGTCTTTGCCAGGTTTTTACCTTCCTCAATTCCTAAGAGACGGGCTATAAGACTAGTTTGACCCGCGACCTTAATTAACATCTCAGGGGTAGTGCTCGAGTACTCGAAATTTGTACTGGAAAGCGAAGGCAGAATTTTAGTTGTATTACCGAGCAATTCGTAAACTACGGCGGTTAAGCAATTTAAAGGCAAACATTTTAACTCGTCATTCGTTGAGCTAAAGCAGTAAAACGACAAAAAAGAAAAAAATGTACGAAATAAAACAGTAAGACTAAATGGAGAGTCAGGAATTAAGTAGTTAAAAATAGGATAAATAATATATATCAAGTCAAATGACAGGAATTTGGGTATATATATATATATATATATATATATATATATATATATATATATATATATATATATATATAATAGATTCTACGAGTCATAAAACGTAATTCCTCTACTAGATCAGTTTCAACCTTATTGTAATAGTCGGTAATACTAGAAATTGTTCAATAAGTACAAAAACTTTTAAGTCGATGAACTACTGTTGATATATAATTTAATTTTTTATTTAAACAAACAGCATAAGTGTAATTGTGTCCTTACGCTATAACTTCATTCGCCATGTATACAAATATATATCCAATCAAAAGGCAGGATTTTGAAAATATGTATATTGCCTGTATAAAGTGAACACTGCTGCAAGTAGCAAAGGCAAATCATCCAGCAGGACAGTACTATCTAGAATTTGCCGCGGACGGGATGCGATTTTGGACACATTTGCTTCAGAGTTCGTGATTACATTCACTGTGCCAACCGTGCCGCATACTACTCGCAATTTGAATCTTATACCAACTTATATTTTCTGGTTAGTTTTCCTTTCAGGTGGAGCATATTTTTTGTCTCTTAATACCTGAAGTTCTATCTAAAACCACCGACCTTTCGTTACGCAGCAGACATCATGCCACTTGGGGAAGTTTCATTGATTTGAAGTCTCATTATAAGCATCAACATGCACAGTCATAAAGAAGCCATTAGTAGCTAATATTTCAGTTGCATATATCAATAAGAATAACAAAAAGAAACAAAAAATTTAGTAATGGCAAAAATAATAATTTAGGCACAAAAATTATTAGAGATTTATGAGGGGGCGGACCTAGTTACTATGAGTATATTTACCATGATAACACACATGAGTGAGGCAAACTAGAACTCTGCGTATCATTATGGCCAAGTCAGCTTCAAGGCAAGGCGAAATTGGCAATACGCCTTCCTTGTGATTTCATTTTATCACGTAATAAATACAACCACACCTTGTAGTTAACTCGGCCAAACCAAGAAAATAAAAGTACGAAGATGTTTCCACTAGAAATCTGCAACAAGATCACTTCTGAGCTCGACTCGATGTCATATCGCGCAGAGTTCACAACAAAGAAATATGATGTTAACTTGGACTTCATTCTGGCAGACGAGTGTGTCTTATTCTACCCAGTTTGGATGCAGTTGAACTCAACGGTTTCTACCATGTCCGAATCCGCTTAGCTTGTAACAAGTGGTCCATAGTCCTAAAAAAGTAAGGGCTTGATGGCCAGTTGGCAAAAGATAGTCAGGTCTGGAATGTAAGCATGAAATTTTCCGAGTCTAATGGAACACAGCTGTCATCTTGTTTGTTATGAATCATCGAGTTTGGTCTAACTACGCAATAATATTTAGTGTTAAACGGATAGTTACGGAATAAGTGCACTTTAGGTCATCCATGCCTAGTAGGTATGGTTTGTATTCTGAGTTTTCCTTCGATCACATAGTTTGCCAACCAAGGCGGATGAGCACTATCTGCCCAAATGTCAGAGGCTAAAGTTTCCTTCAGTGGCCATAGCTTGCCCCACGTGTCTGGCTCGTTTTCACTTATTCCACAACTATCAGTTTAACACTAAGTGTTATTGCGTAGTTAGAACACACTCGAGGATTCATAATAAACGGGATGAAAGCTGTGTCCCATTAGACTCGACAAATTTCATGCTAACATTCCAGACCTGACTAGCTTTTGCCAACCGGTCATCAAGCCTGAAATTTCTGGGACTACGGACCACTTGTTATAAGCTAGGTATGGTTTGTATTCTGAGTTTTCCTACTATCAGATTGTCTGCCAACCAAAGCTGATGAGCGCTATCTGCCCAAATATCAGAGGCTAGTGTTCCTCTACAGTCCACATATGACCATGAATAATACGAACTATAACTGATACGTTTAATGCATCGGCCATCGCAAAGGATAAAAACGGTCGCCTTATTTGTCAAGTCGTGCAGTATGGATAAGCGAAATCAGCTTCTGCAGACATCGTCATCTCCGATTCTGCCTCTTTTCCTTCTCATTTCTCATCCCAATCTAACAATAACGCTCTTTTAAATGCTATGAAGATGGTGGGTGTTTATCATATAACTGATTCGAATAGGGGAATTCTAAATAAAGTAAACAACCATTCATTAAACCTAGATTAGGTCTTAACGTCAGCGTATTTAAAGGGCGAACATTAAAAAAAACTAGACAACAAGAAGTTCAATTACAAACGTTGAATAACTTATAAATCAACCTATTTTGCGTATCTTAAACCAGAATACAGGATCCTACGAGCATTACCGAACAGGATGCATCGTCCCTATCTACGCGTTATTGGCTTCAAACGTCTGTTTCCACGGAGGTTTCGCAAGCAGAAAAATGGAGCGTCGGTATTGACATTAGCTCACGAGTTGAATTTTGTTTAACTGAATGGATTCCTGTAAACAGTCGATTTTGTGCGACACGCTTAAATAAATCTACTAACATCAATGCCAGGAACCTTAATCAACATTGCCTTGTCGTTGTACCTGCATAAGCTTCCACGGATTGCATTAAAATCGGTAGCAAAGACGCATTTTTTACTACGACCTAAGCTCTTTATAATGAAGAGCAAGATGATCATATTTAGCCTTGGTTATGGCTGATACGAAAACTCAAGTATGGCGTTTAAGTAATGTAGAATATCATTTGGGTGGAAGATACCCTTTAAGCTCGATGTACAACGATAATATTGCACGAATGTTGGACAGCTACGCGGAACATAGATTATACTTAAGTAGTACGAATTGTACACGTAGTATAAGGTGTTGTGCCACATGGCGTCCTCCAGCTCCCTGACAACGGTGGACTCGAATAGATCATGTAGCAAATAGTTATGAATGGCGTAGTTGCATTCAGGATTGTCTTTCATTTTGAAAAACTTATGTCAACTCGGACCATGCACTTATCCGTTCGGTATTTACACGCAAGGTTTCCGGAAAAAGAATAATAAATTAAACCTCAAATAGATGTACGAAAACTCGGAAAACCGTCCTTCCCACAAAGATATGCAGTCATTCTAAAGTCAAAGCTAACTGGTCTTGAGGGCGAAAATTATAAATTACGTTGAAAGATGATAGGCTCCATTATGTACAATACAGTTACTACTGTATATCACATTGTAGGCTCCCGTAGAGATAAGCATTGGATCTCTTTAAAATGAATGGAGATATTATTAGTTTTGTCATTATTATAACTTTTTAAATTTTATAGTTTTTTTGTTATTTTTATTATGGTTATATTACAGTGAACCAATCGTTACAAGTTACCTTTTTATCGCTGTGTATGATGATGAAAATTGCCATTGAGTACGGTGGAGTAAGGTTTACGCGAAACAACGAAGTTAGAAAAACTTGTCACAATCCGCAGAAACCGATGGGTTCCATTAGGGCACCGAATGTTATTTATTTCCATGACAGAGAAGGTTCTATCACTTGAGTTTGGATAAGATCAGTGACTGAGTTGGTGATAAGCTAGACTATTGCTTATCGGTAATCAGCAAAGAAAATTCGATGATGCAAAATAATCAATAAAAATTTAATTTCGTTGGATGTAAAACTTACCCTAGAAGAGACCGACAAAAGTCCTTGAAGCTAGTAGACGCAATCTCAAAAGCGCCTCTATGACGACAACGCAGCAGTTGATTGCAAAAGAACCAGGCAATTTGCAATAACTAAATAAGGTTATTAAAAAAGAAGCCGAAACGATTGAATAAAAGTACACGATGGAAATGACTAACCTTGATAATGCTTCATTTAATTTTCAAGTCTGCAAGAACTAAACACTGACTAGCTGATCAGGATCTATTATCGTTCAAAGCAAAACAAACTAAAAATAATCTTTACAATTGAAAAATTCCTGATTGCGCAGGAGGTGAAAGCAGTTCTTTAAAACAAGTTTGCGAGCTAGATATAAACACAAATCTCGTTTTATTTAAGCAGCTTAGCTATGCTGTGTGATTGGTGAAGTACAATGGTGTTTATATAAGGCGAGCGGCCCTGATTTAAAGACTTGAAAATAAGTGGTTTCAAAGGAGTTTTATCATTCACAACAAAACAATTTATAAAATATAATTATAAACCATGACATTGGAACAGAATGCGCGTAAGAAGCCATCACATGTCACAATTCATTGTATATTGTGCTAACTGAACAATGAATCAGAAACAGAAATCAGGAATTATTGTTGCACCATTATCGGTCCTGTAAAATTTAAGATATCCGACGTGGATATTTAACGATAAATATTTTAGACAAGTAACGCTAGTGATCAGACGAAGTTCAATTATCGCCAGAAGTAGCGATAAATGCGCGAATAATTACTTATTTCGTATTAATGAAAAACACAGCCTTTTTTCTGCCATGTCAAAATCTGCCCACCTTGTTTCTTACGTCAATCTACCGCTGGATGAGAGTACAGAGCCCTAATAAGCAATCGAATTGAGAGCATATGCAAAACGCGACCGAGCCAACGAAGATTAAGGAGCTTCATTTTTTTCAAACGAGGAGCACTTGTTAGCAGATACAATAATACCTCTATGGATGTCAACGTTGTTTATTCGTTATTGGTAACAAGCATGTGCTTTGCTTCTTAAATAACAATGGTTAAATGCTTGTAAGCGTCTAAAACCATAAACTTTAAGGGGTCAAGTCTCACTAGCGCATAATAAAACTGCGCGTGAACTATAAACACTAACTTTAAAGCTGAGTGAAATACTCGCGTTTCTCCATGGATGGAGAAGGCTCATGAAGGATACTCTAGCTTTCGCGATTCTCATTCTCACCTCGTCAGTTACAGATTTGGAGTGAGTGGTGGGTGATCCTGTAAAAGTATTTTTCACTTAGAGAGTGCGAATTTCATAGAAAAAGACGGAACAACGTGCGCTAAACTATTCAAAGTGGACTAAGCAGGATCTCGATTGTCAAATAACAGTACGATATCGTCTGCATAGTTAAGATAGATTAATTTACCGCCCAGGAGAACTTCAACACCTGCCTCCTAAGCGTGTAGAAGAGTGTTGTTCACAATGGAATCGAATACAAAATTAACCAAAAAGTGAGAAAGTTGATAAGCATGACGAACACCACTGCTGGTTGTAAACTTGTTTGTTAATTCGTTGTACACCTTAACGCGACCAGATGTATCTGTTTAAAGAGTGCGTATACTATTAACATCCATTTAGTGTCAGCTATTTGCCTGTCTAGGCTTAGCCGCCAGTCTATTTAAGGAAAATGCGCTAATTGGTTTTTCGTACAGATGTTTTTTCTCATTCATTTATTGTGGTTTGGAATTTCCCGGGTGTGTGCATATATTGGTAGACGTGCAGCGTTTTTACTTCCGCCAAATTCGCAGTCTTTCCTTGCTTGCATAACATCTATTTGTGGTCTGTTGTTTTGCTAACCTGAATTTGATTAAGTCACTTTTGCTGTTATGCTGCAATTGGTGACGTATGAACAGATGGAATTTGTTGTACTTTCTAACTGAAATTTCATTGATTAGGTATACGTAGAAACAAGATAATTCATGTATGAACAAAAGGGCACGCTAAAGTCAGCAAGAACAAATGGCTTAAACGCATGCATAAACATGTTTCGTGCATCGTGGAAATTTCTTAGTAGGAGTCGGCACTCCACTTAAAAGTCATCACACATTTGGTCAATAAATGTGGAACAGTCGGACAGTGCGATCCCCTATACGTATGCGTATTAAAATAACATTGAAGTCATTTACAAACAAAGTTTTCGGCAATGCAACTTCAAACCGCATTCACAATGTATGATTTATACCAAGCTTGTAAAGGCTGCCAACACTATGGTTGCCGAGTCGGTAAATGATACCAAAGTTAACTAAAATTGAGAATTCCAACTTCTTATGAACACGATGTTACTTTGGCATTGATCCATATTAGTTTACACACTTCGCAATAATCATGTCACCATTCAATTAAAAATATAATATTTATATTTTGTTTGTTACGGAGAGCTAATATAAATTCAATTGTATAACAGGTGTTGTGTACCTAGTGACAAGTAAGTTCAAATAGGACCAGAAAAATAAGCCAAAATCCGAATGAAAGAAAGCTAGAATCTGAAGTACACATGCGTTTCGTGTTTACTCATTAAATGTTTCATTTATGGAGATAAACGCCATAGTGAAAACAGCAAGGAAGCTATATTGCCGATGTCGCTCTGTTTTAAAGTTAAGGAGGCCTAGACTGCGTTTTGTAGTTTAGGCGACGTCGAATCTGTGTGATGCCCGGGTAGGTAACTTCATCTTGGCCAAATTCATTACATACATAAGCCATTCTGCTTTACCTATCTTTACTTTTAAATGATTAGTTTGTCTCTATTATTATTATTAATAATAATAATAATAATTAAATAACAAAAATAATAATTATTAGGATAAATAGCAGTAGTAGTAGCAACAGTAGTAGTAGTAGACTTAGTATCAGTGGCAACAGCACTTGTAGTAGAAGTATTGATATCAACAGTGGTATTGGTATAAATAACAGTAGTATCGGTGACAATAGTAGTAGTAGTAGTAGTAGGGTTTATCATTTAAAAAGTAGTAGTAGTTGTTGTTGTAGTAAAGCATTAGAAGCAGTAGTAGAATTTGTATTAATAGCTATATTAACAGTAATAGTATGAGTAGTATTACTAATGGCAGTAGTAACAGCAGCAGCAGCAGTAAAACAGTAGTAGTAACGGTAATAATAGAAATTAAAATATTAGTATTAGTAATGCTTTTATTATTAAAAAAAATATTATTATTATTATTTTTATTATTATTATTACCGTTGTTACAGCTATATCATTTCTTTTTTATTTATCGTGATCACGCGGCAATGAATCACCAATTATTAAACAGTGTTATATTTCTGTTAGTAATGATGATGCGGCGTTATTGGTCATTGGCTAAAAAAGTCAACAGAATCAAAGCAGGTGCTTGTCATAAAACTTACACGACACCCTATTTTTCCATTATAAAATATCTTCATACTTCCAAAGTAATCTATCCGTACCGATTTTCGCTAAAAATTTGGAACGGGACGATTTCGGGGACATGCTGGATTCTCAGAACATTTAGACACGGTATCAAGATTGAATAAGACTATTTGAGACACGGCGCACTTCATTACAACGCCCTTTTCTCTACACAGTCATAAGGCATTATAGTGAGGAAAACCTCTGCAGGAATCTAACAACAGAAAAGATATAGAGGAGAAACCAGGTTAATTTAGTGTTACTGGTATATACTCTAGTTCACTCCACAGTATCTCAGACGTATTTAACTTAATACGCATGTGTGTAGGTATGTTGGTTTATATATGTCTGTATGCGTTCATGTATTCATGACTTGATTATGTATGTGTATATGTGTATATCTGGGTGTACGTATTTATGTGTATATGTATTTAAATATGCTAGTATATGCGGGTATGTACGTACATATGTGGGTATAATTGTTTGTGTGTATGGAACAAAGTGTACCAGATTGTATTGATGTATGCATGCATGTATGTATGTATGTATGTATGTGTGTATGTATTTATTCATGTATGTATGCAAATGTTGGAGCTCGTACGCTAGGTTGCCAAGTGTCGCTATCTGATTGACTAAATCTGTCATTATTAACTCTATGCAATTGAGTATCAAGTGTGGCGCACCTTTTAATAATTTAGATCAAATAAGACCAGATGGAAAAACAAAAAACAGCATGAAAGTAAGGTATAAAGGTCCACATGCGTTTCGTGCGTACTGGCCACCCATCAGTAAGAGCTGGTATTACATCCAATACCCAAAATATATTTGGGTGAGGAATATGGAACACATAATATACAATTGAATATAAATTCTTTCTTCAAAATACCAAATATATAACTAGATCCGTACCTTCGGAAATATATAAATATTTCCTCTCTGTTAGAAAATGATCAAGTAACAAATAATTATCTTTCTAGAATGTGGTAAAACCGCCAAATTTCAACATGACGTATGCTAGTCTTAATTAAGCTAAACAGCTCCAGTTTGAACGGTTGGATTTTGAATCTAGTACGGATTAGTTACAGAATTGTTACTGGTTGATACACTTATGCACAGGCCGGTTGTAATTAATTCTTCTCGAATTTCATAGCTAAGAGCTATTGTCCAAAAAGAAGGCAATTTCGAAGCTAATTAAAATTAATAAACAATATATAATATCCTTTCCATTTGCAAAATAATTACAGATAAAATAACCGTTTCTTTCTCATATTCGTACCAGGTATCTACAAATGAACATCTCTTTATATACAAATTGAAATGCAAAACAAGATAGAAAAATGTAAACATGGAGATAGCGTGAAATAAGCGAACAACCAATGAATTACGAGTATCACTTCCACTTCAATCTCAATGTCTGAACATGCTTCTTCTGCTAAAATAAATCCCTTGCAATTTGTTAATCCATAAAGCTTAGTATGTGGTTATTCCTTTCTGTTATTTAATTTATTAATTATCCTAAATGCTACGTCTGGAGAACATACGTTTGAGGTTTCAACCATGTGTTGCACAATTGCAGACGTGTATTCACCATTTGATTTAAAAAAGACGTTTATGTTCCAATGTCCTCTCAATCAAGTAATTAACCGTCTGATCGATCTGCCAACGTGAGTTGATCGACAACAATAAACAATAATTAGCCATTTTTCTGTTTTAAATTAAATACTAATTAAAGTATAGTAGACGAATTTGATAGGGCGTTTGTAGTCGTAAGTTGATCGACAACAATAAACAATAATTAGCCATTTTACTGTTTTAAATTAAATATTAATTAGAGTATAGTAGCCGAATTCGATAGGGCATTTGCTGTCGTTATAAATTAAACATAGCATGAGATAGACAATGAAATTCATCAACTAGATCGGTTTTCACTAAATAAGTAATTGGAAGAATTTCCTCGACCGGAATATAATCCCAAATGTGTTTTATTCAGGATCTTATAACTCGTTCCCTTTACAACCGAAAACGTGCATTTTCTATATTATGCAATGTTACATCTATATCGATACCAAAAAAGTATTAATTATTTTAAAAAATTTAATGTAGTTATTTTTAAAAACGCTATTCTAATTACAAGACACGTATATATTAATAAATGCATACACATTGTTAATATAAAATTAAAATTGCACTAGAAAGCAAATGAAATTCATAAAGTAGACGGATCTCGTCCTTTTTGAGTTCTCATCAGGTACTTGCTTAAAATTGCCGTCAATGAGACTCAAAGGGGGGAAATTTGCCTGTCTTGCATCTCATCCACTGCACTACCGAAGCAATACACTACCGTGAAATT
The DNA here is from genome assembly GCA_029291075.1 of Eudiplozoon nipponicum. Classification (NCBI taxonomy): domain Eukaryota; kingdom Metazoa; phylum Platyhelminthes; class Monogenea; order Mazocraeidea; family Diplozoidae; genus Eudiplozoon; species Eudiplozoon nipponicum. The sequence goes on from JAQBSW010003311.1 coordinate 62,397, forward strand.
AGCAAGCTTTGCCAAATAGGCTCCACCTGAATGAAATACTACGCAAAGAAGAAAAATTTGTATGTAACTGGAAATTGCAGGTAGTGTACGGCTTGAGGGCGCAGTGAATAATTTGAAGACTCTGAGACTCGGTTGCGTCAATATTGGCTATCACATGATAAATGTGAAATGAGGACGAAACCGTTCCACTTGATGAATTGCGATTGCTTATTTATTCAATGTTTGGTTTATACTGATGACGTACACATAAAAAATCATTCCAAAATACTTTAAATAAGTACATAGACTACAGTCGGCCGCTGTTTCATTCAACCTCGTGCTCCGATTTGGCAGATGTCACAATTCCAACGTTAACGATCTTCGTCTGAAAAACAGTCTGTCTAAAAGCCTACGATTTTTAGCCTTCAGCAGCTCGTCAATATATCACAATATCCTTAAATATGTACAATCACTTAAAAACACTTCAATATTTACCAACAAGTTACTCAACCCAATATGTTTTTAAAACTAGGCATTAAGTACACACATAGAAAATACCTTTTTGTTACCATACTTTTGGAAGGTGAAACAACAAATCGACGAACAAACTAAGGATACAAATAGAATGTGTCTCCGCGTAATACACGTTTCATTTATTTAAGTGTTGGCAACATTCGCAATCTCCATTTTGCAAATCATTTATTGAAGAATAATAAGATAGAGTTTTATTAAAATGTTAATATAATTTGTTATATTGATACAAGTAAACCTGCACAAGCTGGCTAAAAATTTAAAATAAAAATCAATACCAGCCACAAAGAACAAGAAATATGTATGTAAGATAATCTTTAAAGGATTGTTTCTCAGTGGTTAGAGGACCTTGCTATTTGTACAAGAATAAGTGACGTGCACTAAATTCTTCAGTTCTCCATGCTCCAATGTGGTAGTTCTTTAGCGACTACTCTTGAGTCCGACAAAGCACCAGTGGATCCATTTGGAGCTGGTGTAACTGTCAGAGAAATACTTTGCAGAAGGAACAAGAGAATGCTGGAGGCAACAGCCGAGTCTCAGAAATTAATTATAAATGAATTATTATTATCTAAACTTGTTTTACTAACCGAGCGTGCATTATATCACCTATATAGACAGTTGCTAATAGATAAAAATATAGCAAGCAGAAATATGGCCTCTTAATATTCTTAAAATAAGTGGTTTGTATGCCAGCGGGACAGAAGAATATTAAGTTTCGCCTAGATGAAACGGTTATTGTAAAAATCACGTGAATGCGCATAAGGGACCAAAGTCAAAGGTGTGAATACAATGTGCGGTTATAATTTAATGAAATAATCGTCAGGGCTCATGATAACCAAAAAAATAAATGAATTTCAAGACAATTATAGAGAAAATGTGTTGTTTCGATTAAGACGAATCCTGACAGTGGTTTCTTAAAATAATAATCAAAACTCGTAGTACCTTTTCCATGTTCAAAAAGAAAAAGAAATTCTACCAGATACAAGAGCCGCTTCTTTCTCTATATTCTTCTGGCATATATATATATATATATATATATATATATATATATATGTATAAATTGAAAGGTAAAACAAGACAGAAACATGTAATCACAGAGAGTCTGTGAAATAGGGAAACAAACAATCTATTGCCTGAACATGCTGCGTCTGCTTGCATAAATCCGGCTGCAGGTTGTTTATCCATAAAGCTTCGTATGTGGCTAACTCTCTTCTGTTGATGCTTTTATTAAGTATGCATTAACAAAAGGGAGTTAGCCACATACGAAGCTTTATGGATAAACAACCTGCAGCCAGATTTATGCAAGCAGACGAAACATGTTCAGGCATTGAGCTTCAACTGGAGGTGATGGACGCAATAGATTAATACTTCATTTCATTGACTCACCATGTTTACATTTCTCTATCTAGTTTTGACTCTTCAATTCATATATATATATATATATATATATATATATATATATATATATATATTGAACCATCTTATTTGTAAAACAAAGAAATTTTATCACAAGAAACATTTCTTTCTTATCATCTCCCCGGGCATCTATAAATGATAATATCTTTATATATAAAATGGAAAGCAAAACGAGATAGAAATATGTAAACATAGAGAGAGTGTGAAAAACGGAAATCAATCAATTGCGTGCGTCACATCCAGTTCAAGCCCAATACCTGAACATGCTCCTTCTGCTTGCATAAATCCAACTGCAATTTGTTTATCCATAAGGCTTCGTATGTGGCTAGCTCCCTTTTGTTATTGCATTTAGCAATTATTTTGAATGCTATGTGTGGAGAACATATATGCGATGTTTCGACGATGTATTACGCAATTGCAGAGTTGTATTCACCATTTGATTTAAAACAGGCGTTAAAGATACAAAATTCTCTCATTCGAGTAATTAACCGTCTGGTCGATCGGCCTACGTAAGTTGATCGACAACTTGCGCATGTATACTGGTAAATAATATTTGATATCGACATTAACGGCTGTTCTCTTGATTATATATATAAGATATATAATATATATATATATATATATATATATATATATATATATATACTGGAGAAGAATATGAGAAATGTTTTTTGTATCTGATAAGATTTCTCTTTTATTTGTGCATATGGAAAGAGGACCATGAATTTTATTATGGGTCACATTTCAGAAGAGTCAAAACGTTCGAGAATGGAGATCTGAAAAACGTAGTGTGAATAAATGACCTTTGTGCGCAAAACAATATTCTTCAATCCCAGTTTGTTTGACCTTCGCTATTCAATATGGCGTCGTGTCCTGATGTCGATCATGTAAATTAGAAACGCATCAGTACGTGCGCCTGAGGATAATTCAATTGTCAATAAAATTTGATTGGTGCTTATTTAAAGCCCGTAAATGTCATTTAATCAACTGTTGTCTCCACGTGCATAAGCAATGATCGCTTAATTGTCCAATTTGTATAAGCGTGGCGAAAAATGAAGTTTCATGTCCGTGACCGTATCTCATATCTCCATATCCTATATATGCATTTTTGTTTAATCCTCGTTAGTCAATTTGCCATCGTGCTCTAATGATGACCATAGGCAATCTAAACTCATCAATATTGTCAAATGAGTGTAGCTTTTCTGTGATACGGTTAGTCAAATAAAAAGGGATTGGTGTTTATCTCAAGCCTGCAAACTTGACTTAAATAATCATATAAATGTTCACTAGACGTGGCTTTTTCTTACTATATGAAGTTCCTAAAATCTCCTACACATTGAATTTCATTCAATTAGCGGACTCGTAAAGGAACTGGACTGACTCAAATAGACGTCACACGAACAGTGTTAGGAAACTTCTCTGTCACTGCCACTAATATGCAATTTTAATTGTGCCTCTTTACAAGATCGATGAAATTGTCTATAACACAAATGAATTTTATTTGGTCCTTCCTTTACGAAGATTTTTTAAAAAATCAATGCATAAGAACAGGCTATCATTTAATACTCATACCTTCTTCTGCCAGAAAGACCAAAATAATGCAGAAATGGGAATGCACATCTTGCTCATGATGACTGAGGTATAACCGTTTCATCTTCTATGGAATAATTTACAACTGGGCTCACAATTCATAATACGTAGACACATAAATACGTCTTAGGCTAGTTATACTGAAGCCCTATTTGGCCATGCCAAGAAAATATTTTCGAAAATTGTGAAACCCAACTTACACTGTCGCACGAGAACAGACTCGCGGAAGATTCAAAATGTGCAATTGTCTGACAGGAAAAACAATTTTCGAGTTTAATTCCTTTGCGAGGGGCGAAACTCAGTCTCGTGAGAATTGAGCCCAACAGTAGTGACACCTCTTTTATGCTGCGCCAGCAGCACACCGTCAAATATTCAGGCTCGGATTTAGCGCGCTGAGCTGCTCTTAGTTGATCGTTAGTTAATTGTGTAGTAGCGCAAGCTTGTTTTGTCTGTGATGATACTAAGCTGGATAGCACGTCGGGAATGCAGACGTCGTGAGCCGAGGAGTAAAATTCTGGTATTGCGGCAGTGAATAAGCTGCTTGGAAAATCAGACTCTGAAGAGAAAGTAAATATAGTTGAAATATGTTTATTTCGTCCGAAATGAAAACTGCGATGGTGGTCAGAATTGCCGTGGGTACGAGTCGAATCTTTGAGCATTTGATTCAATTATACAACTCAACTTGAAAGCCATGCTCTGCGTGCACTCTATTTCATTCATATGCACACACATACATGGGTGCACACGAAAATTTGCGTATAAACAAAATGATACAAATTTTCAGTTTTAACAGTTGGCCACATTTTAACTGAAAAAATATTCGCTATAAAGAAAATTACTTTATAGTGCCATGCACATTTCAAGAGGTATTAAGTATTAGGCAGAATGAACCTGATAATCCAGGAGGATACGCCAAAATTGTAAATGAGAAAATGATGGCATCCCATGCATTTGAGCATTTCGTGCATCTCGGAAACTCATCAGTAGCAGCCGACGCTGCCCTAAAAGCCTTCTATGCATTTGCCGAAACAATTGGGGACAATTTGACGACACAATCTCCTATGCATATGCCTATGTATACCTAAGGAGAGTCAGCTTCAAATTAAGTAATTCACAGTACGTCATCAAAACAAGCTTATCATAGATAGTATGTACTGATGCTGTAAAAGCCTCCAATACAGTTATCTGTCGTGTCAGGCGAAATCCTCATTCTCTGCCCTTTATGATATCAAACTACTGAAAATACGTTTCTTAAATAAGTAGCTGAGAATGACTCTGTATTACTTTATCCATTAGATATGGAATAGGTGTTAAAATTTAGTTGAAAAATGAGTAAAATTTAGCTAAACGCAAATTTGAATATATATATAAAGATTATACGCCTAATTGAATGTTTTCATGCTCACAGCGAAACTGTGATAAATTATGCCCATCGAGAACACTGTACGAGGTTTGCACTGGATTAACCGGTCTGCACAATGTTTGCTTTTCGCAATTTCGGTGAAACTATATTCACATTTCCATAATCGTAGTGTTGGTACTATTTACAGGTTTTTGGCAAGGCATATATAATGAGTTTCATTTGAGGAACAAAATATAAAATAAACTCCAATACTGCTTTAACAAGTAAGCATGTGCAGTAGATTGCTCCGTCCGGGTGTCCACGATTTTTTCAGCAAAATAAATAGTGGATTCGGGACGTCGTGCTAGCGCCCACTGTTGAGAGGCCACTAATTACCAAATGCACGCATACATTAGGTTGCGCCTCTATTTTATGCTTATATTCGAGCTCTTTGCAACCGAGAAGGAATAATACTTGCAAAATGTAGAAGAAAACTGCAAATCGTGGCAAAAGTGTTGAAAGCTTGATTTTCCACAAAATAATGCAAAAAATGTAAAAAGCATAATTGATGCGAAATGAGAACGAGTTGAGTTTCCCGAAACAAAAAGGCATACCTTCAGACTCGATGCTAAGCCCTTCAGGTGATGTGTTCGCCACAACTGGATGACAGACAATTGCGACGCCAACAGCAACATGACAAAGACGATTAGCAAGATCAATTTTTTTCTTGTGAGTCGATGCATTGTCGAACATGTGTCTATAGAAATAAAAAAACTCGATGAGACAGAGCAAAAGCTTGTTATGTTATTGTGCATCCGTAAATATTTTGACGTTGATAAGTTATGTACATTGTTAAAAATGCGGCTATCCATTTCTCCACGCGTCAAGTCGAAGGTCCGGAAGCAAAACATATTTTCAGTCCTCCCTTATAGACATTAGGCGAAAGACTATAACTAGCATTGCCTCGAAAGATTTACAAAAGATGCATTCCTTTCCGAGGAAACACTGCAGTTTCAATCACCACTATAATAATAAAACAGATCAAGAAAAGAAAATTTGCAAATTTGAAGTTCAACATCGCCTTTAGCACACATAAAGTCAAGCTTTTCTAAGCTAAAGATCACCTGCTTTCTTCATCCAGACCTTGTATTGTTTACTATTACAGACGAAATGATGCACAGCTAATTAACCGATTCAATCAGCAGCAAGGGAGTACAAATAGCTTACCCACTTCAGAGGAAGCATGATCTGAAAATTCTTAAACAACCATAAAGCTTTGTACATCAAACGACAACAACTCTCGAGAAATGCTCAAAAACTTTTTCAGCACATTGAAGCATTCGGTTGCCGGAAAATAGGAAGAATCAACAACAAGCCCCAGGTGTGTAGAAATTCCTGACGGGAACATTATAGGCAAACGTAGCAGCAAACAATTCAGGTAGGTGAAAGAAAAGACAAAACAGGTGTACGACGAAGCGAGGCCGGAGTACTGCCTTCGCAAATAACGGATGCAAAAACAACTGTCCTCAAATACGTTCAACTGGACAATTTAGAATTGAAATAAACTAACAAGCGAAATAATCCGTACAAGAATCAAGCACGCAAATTGACCTCAAAAAGACGGCAAATGAAATATAATAAAATCTTAATAAACTTTCTCTCATTCATTTGAATCCACATTTACCTAACAGACAATGGACTATCTTGTCTTTCAAGAAAACGTCCTCGTGAGCTCATTTTATTTGTTGACGAGTTCTGCCACTTGTTGTGCGATTTGGCTGTTGTAGATGTATTTTTCGTCTGGATAGTTTGTTTTTCTGTGCATTTAACTGAATCCATTTTAGTAATTATATCACTAGAATATTCAGGTGTGTTAATTTGCATCTTCTCAACTATTTCGGAAATATTCTCATCTTCACCACGTTGAACGCAGTCTCTATCGACAATGTTGCAATAAAAATTTGTCTCGTCTGGTAGCAGAGTACGTATAACACTAAGAGGTGCGTAAAACGGACTTGATCCAGCAACAGACAACAGTCCGTCGGCAGAATGACGCCCAACGAATCGACAGCTCCACTCTAGGCAGTCAGTCAAATAATCAATAGCAAGAAGTAGTTTTTCAGTTCTTGTTTTGCTGAACGGATAGGGCGGAATCTGAAATTATTTTCAAAAAAATAGCGCGTGAATATTATGTTTAAGTTGAAATGTTTAATCACTCCACACTAGATATTTTTATTCTAATTGTGTGTGGTCTATTTTCCGATTCAGTTTCCGAATGTTACATTTGTCATGTGAAAAAACGAATTTATTCGGTTTGGTTTAAATCACACGTGGTGGTGCCAGAAGGCAACAACTAGGAGCAAAACACACTAGCCAATTTCCCGATACGTCTGCAATTAGCCAAACAACGCCGATTCGCAAAATTCCGAGGGTACAGATTATCACACAAAGGAACAAAGTCTACAGAAATCAAATAGAAAGTAACGCCAAACAAGACTAGGCTGAAAGTAGCCAAAATTTATATAGACTTTCTTTGACATCAGAAACATTGAGATGGACGAAAGCTGAAATCGCCCATTTTAAATGTCATGCAATAACAAAACCAAATTGCCTACCGAAAGAAAAGCAATCGGGGTCAATCAAATAAAGGAATTTTGTGAAGAAAAAATATATCAAGTGACATAATTAAGCGTTGTCAAATTACAACAATAGTAGCTTCCATCACATGCATGCGGATGCGCCGACAACGAAATCAACATAGAAACATAGAGCGAAGACACAAGACAATCATGCTTGCTGTCTACCTAAATAACGGGCCAAAAAAGGCCAATCCAATGTGACATTTTGGAAGATATACATCCATCACCAAAGCAGCTACCTATATTTAAACGAACAATAGTTGCGCGGGTGGTGATAACAATCATCATAATCAAGGTTGCGATCTTGATATGTTGCGCGGGTGGTGATAACAATCATCATAATCAATGTTGCGATCTTGATATGTTGCGCGGGTGGTGATAACAATTATCATAATCAAGGTTGCGATCTTGATATGTTGCGCGGGTGGTGATAACAATCATTATAATCAATGTTGCGATCTTGATATGTTGCGCGGGTGGTGATAATAATCATCATAACCAAGGTTGCGATCTTGATATGTTGCGCGGGTGGTGACAACAATTATCATAATCAAGGTTGCGATCTTGATTGGTTGCGCGGGTGGTGATAACAATCATTATAATCAAGGTTGCGCGGGTGGTGATAACAATCATTATAATCAAGGTTGCGATCTTGATATAAAAAATTAACCCACTATATATATATATATATATATATATATATATATATAATTGCATGGTGTGTTTTCCGGTTATACATGTATATGCATATATAGAGTTTATTTACTAAGACCAATTCTTTGTTTAAATCCATTAGTGATTCAAAAGATTAGAAATATAAATAGAACTGTTTCGGAGCGAGGTTACCACATTTTCATAAATCTGCTAATGTGAGCATTGTACTGCGTATGTGTGATTAGAGGCCTGACGATGATTCCAGAGCTGAGGCATCGAAACGTAGCCGGTCAACGAATGGTATACCGTACCTCATTTCCAGTGGTATGTATGAACGATGCCGAAGCCTTCGGCGGTCGAATCAGCACCCAGCCACACCGAAGACAATCTCATTGCGTACTTGGAAATGGCGATCAATCGGATCTTTGAGAAACTGATAGTGCAAATTGAGAACCCAGGGTCGCAAATCATGACATCCATCACTATGACGCCCGCTATTCGCAATCCTTCAAAAAATATCTGTTTTTAATTTGACATATACTACTAATGATCACAAATTCATATAGAACTAAAAATAAGTTTTTCAAAATTATCTACTATTTATTATTCGCAATATTTAGTTTGCTATTTGCATCCTGATTTTATAATCTAGTGTCTTGTACACTAAATGTATTATTCCTTATAAATCGGTGATTTAATTAAATTATGTGTGTCCAACCAAAGAGTAGTAACTATTGGTGTGGCATGTTTCGGCTGGTAGCGGCGGTTGTTGCCTTCATATGTCTATTTATTTAATTATGTAGGCACGACTCGCATCCTCCTGGTCCTATTTTAACTAATTTGTTACTTAGTGCGAAACACCTAACACATAATTGCATATATATTGGTTCTCCGAAATGAGAATATATAACTATTATATATGTAATTAAATGTCATGATTACCGCGAAGTTGTGCAACCAATGTCCATGAAGGCCAGAGTGTATGGAATCGCTAGAGTAGCAGGTGTTCATAAGTAGTTGTAATTCCCAATTTTGGTGGAATTTAGAATACATTTAAGTCCATTGTGTTGGTAATATGTACCGGTTTGGCACTTTTACAAGCTCGGTATATATTATATATAGTTATTTCACCTTAAAGGTGCATTGTCGAAGAGAAATTTTAACACTATCCGCGCATTCATTGATTGCTTAACTGCATTACCTATATATTGGGTAAAAAAGCAAAAAGTTAATGAGCGTGACTGCATAGAATTTGTGCAGCCGACATTTCCAGTCAAGTACAATACATGCGAGATTACTAGATGAAAGCCGCATATCAAATTTTGCTTATATATATATATATATATATATATATATATATATATATATATATATATATATATATATATATATTGTGCAGTTTGATCCTCGACAGCCAGTTTGCCGTCGTACTCTGATGATGATCATGGAAGGTCGAAACGCGTCAGTGCGTTGCGGCTGGCGGTAGTTTTGTTATGTTGTTCGAAGACTGATTAAATACAATGGGGTCGGTGTTTACTTCAAGCTCGCAAACTTGATTTAAAGCATTGTTACCACCACCCGCGCAATCATTGTTTGTTTAATTTTCTTATATATATATATATATATATATATATATATATTCTGTCGTGCTCTGATAATGACAATCGAAGGAAGAAACGCATCAGTAAGTGTGACTGACTGTCGTTTAACGATGTTGTGCATTTGGCTAGATACGCTAGGATCTGCTTCATTTCAAGTGGACAAACTTGATATATACATACTTTGAAACCAATTCTTCGTCTAATTGAAAATAAATATGTTACAACAATGACATTTAGTATGATACAGAACGAAAAATGGTCATAAAATTCATGTAGATCATGTACAGATAGGCAATAATTAGACGCTAATTGTGTAAGATAACAACGGACCCGTATCGATCCGATGATTTTTATCATAAATAAAAAAGGTATCCCACAGAGTAAAGCCAAACAGAAATTTAAAAAAATAAAAAATGAGCGCAAAAACATTTCGATATAACCAAATTTGGCAAAAAATAAGCTGATTAGCCAATAACGATCGAAGACGAAAGACAAAAGTCCTGATCAGTGTCTATTAAACGGTCTAACGAAACAGCGAACTATACTGAGCAAAATGCAGAATGTTGTACCGAGACAGGAGATCAAAAACGACAAATAATGGCTTTCTCAAACGCGTTTGGATAAGCTATGCAGCGATTAGTGACGAATTTATCAAGTATGCATAAAAGTAGTTTAGCTAGTGAAATAAAATTTCAAAGATAAAATCAATAGAAAAAACAAAATCGACGGTAGAATTCTTACCAGAGGACGCTCAATACAACTGGAAGACCACACCGATGACGTTGGTGATTGTTCAGAAGCCGTAAGCAAGCCGTCATTTAATTGTGTTGAAACTACTTGCTTTTCAAGGCCGCCTTTAAAAATAAACTGAAGGATATTCTGAGTCATAGCACATTCACTGTTCGCTGTCGAAGGATTCACTAAGTGTGCGTACGAGACAACCAGTCGAAGAAAATAAGCAGCAGATGCACTAACTTCTGGACGATAGGATTGCGAAAATTCGCCTAATGCCATATTCCAAAGATCGTTCACTTCTTCGTGCGTCTTTCCAAAATAGATAAAGCAAAATAAGCCTAAGAAGTGAGAAAAATGGACTTGTACATCAAGATTACATTTTCTAACATTATTCAAAAAAAAATCCAAAAAGTTGATTCGTGTTTAATTTTTAAAGGAAGAGGGATTAAGATGGACCAAATAAATATATTATACAGAAAAATTAGGAAGCGAGAAATGCTAATGTTGTTGGGCGCACACACACACAAACAAACATAAACACGCACGTAAACACAAACTACCAGTTTTAAGTAATGCTTAAATGTTGATGTAAAATGCGTATTTCCTTTCCTGTTTGTAATCTTGCCGCAATTTTCTTGTGCGGGGCAATTGATAGCACTCGTAGGTCGGTAAAATCTTGAATCCTTTACATTTCAAGGTGCGCCGATTTTTGGCCTTTATTGCTGGGTTCTCACTTGTTCCTTCATTTTGAAGCCCACCATCATCTACTTGTCTGAAAATGAGGTTGGAAACATATTTTCCAAAAATCGGTGCACCTGGAAATGTAAAGGATTCAAGATTTTACCGACCTATGAGTGCTACCAATTGTCCCGCACAAGAAAAATGCGGCGAGATTACAAACTACTAATTTATATCTAATTCATGTAAGAACTTATTTTATTTATTTATTTGCGAATTTAGGATGTTGCAAGAGATAGTTTTTAGTGCGTAACTCCTTTTCATTTCTTGTTTTTAAAAAAATTTTGGTTCGGAGTGCGATTTTTACAATGTGTTGCGTTTTTAAATCAAGTTTGCGAGCCTAAAGTAAACACCAATCCCATTGTATTTAACCAGTCGTCGAACAACATAACAAAACTACCAACGACTGGTTAAAAACAACGGGATTGGTGTTTACTTCAAGTTCGCAAACTTGATTTAAAGAATTGTTACCACCACCCGCGCAATCAGTTATTGTTGAGTTATTGCGGAAACTTTCTCCACTTCGCCAGCTACGTTTAATCTAAAAATTATTTAGGAATATTAAAAATTTATTCATCGGCTGGTCTGACCCAAATAGCTCACTAAGCAGCTATTAAATGTGTATAAATAAAGAAAATTAGGATGTCCGATTGAAGAGAGCTTATCCGTTTTGCTTTCGAGTTTTGTCTACATAAAGTACAGGATATTGTAGCCGAGTTGAGTTCTGGCAAAAAGAAAATTGTCTTTAGAATAAGTATAGCAAGTAAGGTGATAACGATTAAATAATAGCTGAACAAATTGCTTATAAGGATCACACATCAAACCAGCCGGACTTCCATGTTTTTTTTCTGAGGCAGGATACGCAAATGAGTTATGCATTGCAGAAGCTGTCACCTGTAGTATCCTCAATACGCAGCTAAATAAACGAAGTTTGCAAATTAAATGAATACGAACCGGTGAGTTTAAGCTAAGTTTGGTTGCGCGGATAGTGATAACAATTACTATAATCAAGGTTTTGGTCTTGATACAAGCACCGAACCCATTAATTAATAACAAACGTCAGTATAAACTAAGAATTGTATAGTGTATAAAAGGCAATTCACCTAGAAACCGGTTTCGTCCTTATTGGGAACTCATAGCGGTGAATTTTTTGTCTGTTTGTATGCGTGTGTGTGCAAGCTTCAGTCTTTGCGTTTCACGCTTCCTATTCATTGTTGTATAATGTATTCAATTATACCAAACTAGACCCCTTGCTTTTCACACCTAACTATACATAAAGTACCAGATAGTTCGGACGAGTAGTACTGTATTAATGCAAAAATTTGTTATTTTTTACGTGATGAAGCATTTTAGCAGACCTGAGTCATCAAAAACTCTCGAAAATAATCTAACTTAAGGGAAGCCAATCGCATTGTGTGCGTAGTAACAGTCCGACAGTTGTCCAATCATAATGTGTTATGGCTACCCACAGGAATAGAATAGGTTATTTTCAATAAAGAAAATTCTAAAAAAATAATTTTCCGTTTTAAATTTTGCTTACCTAAATTAACCCGAGCTATCACTTTAGCTTAAACCAATGACATGTCGAATATTGTAAAGAAGATTTATCTACATAGTCTTGGCACAAATAGCACAACAATCAATACAATCACCTGTGCTAAGTAAGTCTGGACAAAAATTTGTCTTTATAAGAATGAAATTTCCTAAATCACGTCAAGCAGAGCGTGAATAATTGTTGAACTCCTCATTAATTAATTTGGTTATGAAATTTCAAATAAATTTAATCTCGGACGAGCTGAAAGTAGGGTAATAATAAATGTTATGATAGGAAGGGGGAATTAAGAAAAAAACTAATTATCATTACGTCCTATTTGATAGCCAACAATTGGACATACGCAAATGAGACAGAAAAAACTCAGTTTTATAACTCAAATTATATGAAATGTCACATAAATAGAAATATTGAATTAAAGAATAATGACATCATATTATAATGTATAAATACTGTTGGTAAAAATTAGACATTGCATAAGAATAGCGAATGAAATTCATCAAATAGAGTGGTTAAGTCCGTATTGGACACACATCAGTTGTTGCCAGGACTGCCTCGACCAGGATTTGAACCAGAGTAAATTTGTTTCAGTCATACGACTCCTCCACTACACCATAGAAGCCTTGCTTTTCATGCAATTTTCAATTATAAACAAACTTAAGTTTTTGGTCCTTCATTCTTACTAACAAATGTAAACATGCAAGAGAAATATGAGACACAGTTGCATTGTTATAAACTCGAAATGACATAATTCTACAGCGTACCAGAAAACTGGCAATACCAGTATGCAATAAAATAGCCAACGCATGTTCCCTGTCCTCTTGGAGTCGACTCCACAGAACTCCGATTGTCCAATATAATAAATTGCGCGCCAAGCGCAACACCCGATGTGAGCCAGTTACACTAGGCCTCTCGTTAGTTAGCTGAACACCTGTCTCGTCATTGCACGTTTCGGTGCCCATTTCTAATGGTACCTGATTAATTTCCTCAGCACAAATTTTATGAGCACAATGAGATATGTCCAGCCTCAATGTTTGAAACCGTCCCAGAAGCTCACAAATTTGATCTTCTACGTTGTTAGCAGGAATGAAAGATTTCAGCGCAATGGGTTCCTCCTTGCCTGTTTCGCTCATCCGTTGATGAAAAACATCTTCCGTCACATTAGATTTTTTTAAACCGGTAACATAACATGCAAAGTTCTGCTCAACTCGGTAAATTTTCAGCACAACACGTTGCTCTGCAAGAATAAGCAAAGCCAGCGGGTTGAAGAAAATTCCATTGTTGTGTAATAAATTTGAACTCACTAAACACCATAAGAACAAAGACAGAACGCAATTAAAAAATGTGTAGACAAATGAGCATACTTTTTGGTTTCAAATGCAGGTAATTCATATTATTTCGCGGCCAAAGCAATTGATGCCAGTCAAAATCAAATTGTGTAGTAAAGGATCACACATTGATTTCAAATACTCTTTAAGGAAACTCATTATATTCTAAGCTCTTTACAAAATTAATATTAACTATATATTCACAAAAAACGGAACTCAAAGGAAACGCCGTTAGATAGAAGAATCCAACCAATACGTATAGGATACTATAATAGCTACAATCTAGCTTGCCTTCTTTTTGAATTGAATTCTGTTTATTGTGGACAACTAATATATATGCGACTGTGTATTAGGTGTTGCGTTCCTAATAATAAATTATTTAAAATATAGTATGAACGATAGGAATAATCCTATGTACACATGCGTTTCGTGTTTATCAGCGACTCATCCACACTATATAACTTTTCTAAAAATGTGAGACAATTGTACGATACAATCTCTATGCGGTTTATCCGCTAGTAATGAGTGATCTCCTATATTTCCCTAAAAATGCTACTCATGTATAATATACTCGAGACCGCAAAGGATGATTCGAGTTGGTATATATGGTAACAATACAATGAATTCATAGATATGCTAAAATCAAAATGAAAGAGGAGCAACAATCCATTCGAATCAAGAAACAATTTGCGGTAGTGCCAAATATGCAACCAAGTTTCGTCTCCATAGTCGAACAACATAACAACCATCGCGTTACGCGCGTCGACACCGACGTGCTCGATCATCGACCAGCGAGAACCGTACCGCAAGCAAAATAGATTTTGCAGTTCTCAAACCAGTATTGCATCAATATTAAGTGACTGTACGGCCGGTCAATACTTTGAATACGCGAACATTATCCGATTGTAGCTTCACCACGCAAATAACATAGGAAGACCAAAACAATGAATTAACAGGGTGCGGTGGTAAATCAAGTTTGCGAACTTGAAGTAAACACGAATCCCATTTTATTTAACCAGTCGTCGAACAACATAACAAAACTACCGCCAGTCGCAACACACTGACGCGTTTCGACCTTTCATGATCATCATTGCAGTACGAGGACAAACTGACCGGTGAGGATTAAACCGCATTGCATATATATGGAAAGCAAAACTAGATATGCGGCTCTCACCTCATGGAATGTCGAAACGCGTAAGTGAGTTGCGACTGGCGGTGGTTTTGTTATGTTGTTCGATGACTGGTTAAATTCCTGTTTACTTCAAGCTCGCAAACTTGATTTAAAGCATTGTTACCACCACCCGCGCAATCAATTATTGTTAAATTGTATTGTCTATATATGTATATGTGGCGAAAACTGCAAACAGTTAATGTTCGTGACTGCATAGAAATTGTGCAGCCGACATTTCCAGTCACTTTCAATGTATGTAAGACTGCTAGAGATGAGAGCCGCATATCTTAATTTGATTTCCATATATATTCAATGCGGTTTGATCCTCGATAGTCAGTTTGCTGTCGTACTCTGATGATGATCATGGAAGGTCGAAACACGTCAGTGCGTTGCAGCTGGCGGTAGTTTTGTTATGTTGTTCGACGACTGGTCAAATACTATGGGATTGGTGTTTACTTCAAGCTCGCAAACTTGATTTAAGGAATTGATACCACCACCCGCGCAATCAATTATAGTTTAATTGTATTTTCTATATACATGTGTATGTGTGTGTGGCGAAAGCTACAAACAGCTAATGCTCGTGATTGTATAGAAATTGTGCAGCCGACATTTCCAGTCACGTACAATGTATGCAAGACTAAAAGAGATGAGAAACTCATATCTAATTTTGCTTTCCATATATATTCTGTGCGGTTTGATGCTTCTTAGTCAGTTTGCCGTTGTACTATGATGATGATCATGGAAGGTTCAAACGCGTCAGTGCGTTGCGACTGGCGGTAGTTATGTTATGTTGTTCGACGACTGGTTAAATACAATGGGATTGGTGTTTACTTCAAGCTCGCAAACTTGATTAAAGGAATTGATACCACCAATCACGCAATCAATTATAGTTTAATTGTATAGTTCTATACTGTTTGTTGCGGAGAAATAATAAATATGTAAGAGTTTTGTAGGCTTTGTGCGTCCAGTAACAATTTAGTTCAAATCGAACCAGAAGTATATGTGAAACTCAGCTATAGAAGCAGGCACTGTCCCAAGCCCACAGTGAAAAGTGGTTTTGTGGCATATTTACGCAAATTTACTCGTGAATTACACCCCTGGAATAATTAAATTACGAATACCGGTAGGTTTAATGGGATACTCTCGCTGCTTTGTAAATCGATGTATCGCTGAGCTCTAGGAGGCACAAATCAAGAACAAATTTTACTAGTGAAAAAGTTTCTAAATGGCCGCTATTTAGCGTAACCTTAATATCAAGCCTGTTTTTTGACGTACTTTCTGCCGGTTCGGACGCTGTTTGAGAATGACAGCTTCACATCGAGGCCATTTTGGTAGAGGGCTGAGAACACCGGAGGTGAATGCCAATTATCTTTTGACCGGATACTATCATTCGTGACATAGGTCACTTGATCATAGAGTATCGTATTCTCATTAATTTTGAGAAACTCGAAGAAGCGAAAAGGTGTGGAAGTCCTGCCGCAAACAGGGTTCCATGCAGGGCTTCGTTAATTCCGTGTTATTGGTAAGAGCAATTGCGGAGCCTACCGTGTTGGAGATCTAGATCTCTCTCTTTGCATGTAGGTATGCATGTGATAATTAGCTTGTAAAACTAATCGACCACCCTCTTACTTACTATGATGAAAACAATCGGCAGAATGCACAAAATTATCATAACTTTTTTCCACAAGTGAGAAAATTATATCATTTTGGAAACTGCAATGTACAAGATAGCGCTGCAGATGCCACTGTCTTTGGACTACCGATCGTCCAGCAGCAGTTTTACTAAGTAGCGACCCATTATGAGATTGAAGTCATGAGCTATATTTCACAAAAAGGAGCCGTTTAAATGTGACTTACTGATGGCAGAAGCCCAAGTAGTAAGTTACCAGTGCATATCGAATCGCGTTGCTATCGATTTTTGTGTGGAAATGTACACACATATAGTATAATTTTACCGATTAAAATATTGCAGAAAATTAAGAATTTATCATCCTAATCGATTTTACATATAAAGGGAAAACTGAACATTAGATAACCATAATTTGAATACAAATGTCTCTTGGTTGAGGCCCACTTAATTGGTTTGCGCCAAATAAGCCTACCTGGAAAACTTTCGTCATGATCGTCCGGAAGGCAAAAGGACAGAGCTCTGACGACAGTCAACTCTGACACGGTTGCCAAATGGCCAAAGCTTTCGATTTTCAATGCAGTCAACAAGCATGAGATGGCTGAAATCGCCACTGACTGAGCAGTACACGAATTTCCCGGTCGCAGAGCTTTCAAAAGTACAGCAGTCAAATCTACCAGCCAGGTCTACAGTCAACAAAAAATGAAAAACAGTGCATAATCTATAATGAAAAAATTCCGTACTCAGAAATTGGCAACAAGATGGCTAAAACCATGCTACCAACTAGTATTTCTCTATGTGGATGGGGATAGCAACTGTTAAAGTCAAGTTTTTAGATTTGAAATAAGAACAAGACCAACATATAAATATTATCGCATCAGAGTTAAAACTAACGTCAGCACGTGTAATTGAATACTTTTTTCAAAAAATTACTGTGCAAGGAGAAAAAATTAAGAAGGTAAGGACTATTTAAAATACAAGATTAAAATTACACAAATATGCTCAACAACGAAGACCTTGGTATGATTCAGTAATTGAAATATAAACGGCAAACCGAATATGAATGAGCCTCGATTTTAACAAAAATAATTTGGCAGAATTATTTAGTAGTTTCCTTTTAGGGAATCGTGTTTACATTATTGAAGAAAGTGGATGCAAACATATTGTTGGTTACAACAAGGGTAATGTAATTAATCTATTCCCCGTCAAGCAACATATTTCGTTTAGAGCAAGTTCATTAGTGCGTACAATGCCAAATTGAGAATAGTCTTTATTTTTGTAAACTATGTCATTTTTATCAAACAACCTTTTTCATTTGTTTAAATTCTTCACTGTACTTACCCAGATACTAACAAATCTTGCAGGGCGCAGCATGTTTAATTCAAGCGTAATTTAATGTATATTCTCACAAAAGATAAGAGAATCTTAGCTTTGTAGCATGTATAATTTTAAGAAATATACAAGTTCGATCTGAAAAGTATAAAGAACAAAGATACCATTCAAAAGATTTATTCATATACTTTTCATCTGTTGACAAATACGGTTTTGTTTGATTTCGCATTTTGCATTATAATTGTTCAAAGGCAAAATATGCATAATTGCATATACTCATATATATATATATATATATATATATATATATATATATATATATATATATATATATATATATGTTTGTGTATGTCTGTCTGTTTCTCTGTATGTGTGTTATATTTGTCAGTATAAACTAAACATTACATCAGGTGACAAAGGTAATTCATCTCGTAGACTGCTTTTGTCCTTGTTGAGAAATCAAAGTCTGGACAGTACTTGAAGAGTTCTTAATAAGGATGACACCTGTCGGCTAGATGAATTTCCTTTGCTACCTGATGCAAAGTTGAGTTTATAATGACAACGAATTTGTTTTGTGCATTTGAAGAATAAATTTTGTACAAGTATTGCTGTAAAATATGATAAAAACTTACAACTGAGATTTAAATTAACATAGTAAATGGAATCCGGTGTTTAACAGACAAATATGCATCTTATATAACAGAGGAAGCGTTCATCGCCTGGGACTTTCAAGTTCAGAAGAATTTGACTCGAAAATATGTCACATCCGAGCTCAATTGAAACACCTATCTGATGTTTTGAACCAAATACGTCTGTTCGCATACAGTTTTACACTTTTTTCATAGTGTGGCGTTTAAAACTAGACAAGCAGCTACTGAAATACTAAAGCATTCATTTAATGAAAAAACACTCGATCAGAACATTTTTGATATTAATTTATCGAAGAAGAAACTGACTTCGTTACAAAGTGAGATTTTAGCTTTTGAACAAAGTTTGGCATTCCTGGAAAAAAAAGATCATATAGCAATAGAAACAGAGTTTGATTCGCCATTCAATCAGCTGTCTGATTTAAAAGTGAATATTGATAGCAGCAAATTATGTTTTAAACTAAAGCTCACCGAAATTTGCCACTAATATCAAATTTGGTTACAGTCAACGAAATCGCCATTGAGTAAAGAACAAATATTTGCTTAAAGAGAAGTGGAAAAAGACCAGTGATTGCGTTATGTTTTCACTAGAGTATAGCTTGTTCCTCATGGGTCGTGATAATAACGCTTTTAAAGTCAATTGTTTTATATATGGTCCACAATTTTAAATCAATTGTAAGTGTGATGCAACGGAGAAGACAGAGAAAGTCATTTCGACAGAGTTATCCTGTCTACTACAAGACGGATGAATCACAAATGCTGAACACAAACAAATGAAGCCGGTTGGAACACAAATACCGAGGATGCATGCATTACCAAAAACACGGCATTGCTCTGAGACTAATTTTTTCAATGACAAATACACCAACGGATGAATTTGTGAAATGGTTGGTGAACCTATTATAACCGTTGAGAAATAAATTAGCTGTGTACAGTTTAAAAGATTTCTTTGACTTTTTTGAGAAGGTAGACAAATTGAATGTTAAGCATTAATGGATGCCTAAACGATTGTCGTTGCGTAGTGCTTTCATCAAATTTTGCATGTCCACGATTGACATACGTGGCGTTAGAATCGCAATCTTAGTTCTGTAGTAGGAGAAAGTATATATATATATGTATATATATATATATATATATATATATATATATATATATATATATAGATGAATGAATGTGTTTAAAAAACTGCAGAGCTAAGAGTGCCAATCATCAAGCCAC
Source organism: Eudiplozoon nipponicum (assembly GCA_029291075.1). Lineage (NCBI taxonomy): Eukaryota > Metazoa > Platyhelminthes > Monogenea > Mazocraeidea > Diplozoidae > Eudiplozoon > Eudiplozoon nipponicum. The sequence goes on from JAQBSW010003311.1 coordinate 82,497, forward strand.
GTCATTCAATCAATGGATGTGTTAGGATGATTTTGGTTCGTTATTTACATAATGACAGTTGTCTGTCATTAAGTCCAAAATAATGAATCAAACTTTAAACTGAGTTAAATGCAGTTGGAAAGGTTATTATACTTATGTTTTCAATAAATAAAATTCAGGTTTAATGGTCAACTATACATACAGAAAGATGGTCTACGAATGGGTTCAGTTTTGATTTGATATGTTTATGCTTATGTTGGAACGAAAGAACTTTGATTTATTGGTAAAGTGGAACTATACCACCGTTACGTTGCTGATACATTTTGTTAAATCTAAAATAGCCGTGTGCATGCCGAAGAACTACCTTAAAAATTTCACGTAAGCATCCGAATAATATATTTATAATTGAAAACGACGATGATGATGATGATAGTCCAGCTTTTTGGGGTGTATTTCTCAAACGTAGATTTGATGGCACATCGCGCAGACCTGTTTTCCATACCAAAAAATGAACAGTGAAATATTTGCATTTCAACATCTAATGTCTATTAAAATGGAGATAAGCTAGGTTAAAACATTTTGTAATTGGACCTTGCCAATTTGCCGCCAGACTGTTTACAGACGGAGTTGGATTGTGTCCGTAACACTCTTATCCTTAACGGTTACCCACCACATTTTATAGAACGGTATAAATCTAATGATATTATAAAATTCGCTGAAGATGTTTGTACTTTTGATAGGAAAGTGTGTATATTCACTTACAATATAAAGGTGAAGAGGCAATGGATCGCATAAGAAACAGATTACGTTCCACTTTGGCTTTTGCATATTTTGCAGCTGACTTAGCTTTGAAAAAAGGATGATTACACTTGTTAATTATCATTGTCACTTCCTGATATAGTTGGAGTTCGAATACGGTATTTAAATGTAGGCTTCAATCGACCAATGGACACAGTTTTATGTCTTTCGTTAAAGTCGATAACAAGAGTTTTGTGACCCCGTTTGATTATCGGGTGAGGCTCGGTGTACTTTGGCTTCAGAATGGATTGTAATGCGTCAACTCGTACATAAACTTGCTTTCATGTGTCCATGATGTTGGAAATATAAATATGCGCATGGTGTTCTCTAATTGGTTACAAACGCAGACTCTATCTAGCAAGCTAAAGATTCTATAATGTGCCGCGTAGTCAGTCTAGTTGTACTGATGGAATCTGATATTTTAATGTTCGTAACCTATGGAAAACTGTTTATGTTCACACGTACACGCGGATTAGCGTATTTGAACGACGAACTGTACTTTTATGAAAAAAATTAGACGCTCGCTACCGCCACCAAAGGTAAGTACAAATAAACGTTTAACCGAGTCTAACGAGGTACCTTTGGCTGTATCAATTATCGATCCGTACTTCGCCATAAGTCTGGGCCTAATATTCCATATGTCACGTCCGCGACGCCAAGCGTTCACGAGAATACACGACATAGACCTAGTGGAACTCTGAGATTTGCCAAGCCATGTGTTGTGATTGTCCGGCCGTTGAGGATCCTTAACTGCACATCCATGTTGCATGGTACTGGGGAATTGAGCATAACATTGCAGCAACAATATCAACCATAAACGCGACCCGCCATATGGGTTCTGTAACAACCACTAACGACGCAGTTCGCTGAGTGGAAGTAAAAATACGCGCCTGCATTACCTCTGTACATTTGTCTGTGGGTCTAAAACTTCGTTCTTGAACCATCGCGGAAATTCGCATAGAGTGCCAACTTGACAAGTATGCATGCAATTTCTTGTGGCATGTCACCAATTACGATGATTCATGAACCACGTCTTTGAAGTGCCAACTCGAGTACGCTCGACTACTGGTGTACATTTTGCCGGATCTCCGGTTGCTGATCTGAGTAAGGTGTAGTGCTAGCGATACGATCAGTGATTGGGACCATGTGGACGGCACGATGAAAGACTGGGACCCTGCGAAAAATTTGATGAGGAACATCCTCCAGAGACAGTTGATAGGGTGTGATTTTTGCACAAAGCGGGTGATCCATGAGTAGTAAGCTAATGGCTGTGTGACGACTTCATAGAATAAGCATAACGCACAATCAGTCTTGAATTCCATATGCGTACATGTTGAACCACCAGCTTGGGCAGAAGAATTCAACCTTGAAAAGTTGAGATTTCATACAAAACAACCCTGTACAATCAAGCTGAACACAGACCTCAACAAATCATTTGCTTGACAAGGAGTTGACCTACATGGTGCACTTTACCTGCGAAGCTGTAACACAGTCCAAATAAAATTAGTGCACGTACAGATGTAGTATTGCCCTGGTTGGCAAATGACGTCGTATCTCCAAAAGATAATTCAACTAATTTTTATAGATTGCACGTAAAACACACCATAATAAATTTACTAAAAGAAATATATAAAGAGTAAACATGGGTTCAAGATTCGAGTTACCGTTCGGCACCAATCTAACAGACAGATATGGCACGAGGCACACAAGTGTCACACCGGGAATGCCGTACTAACAGACCACTAGCCAGAAGGTTGTCAGTAGTTCGAGTAAGCCTTGCCTAGTTGGAAATCTATTCTAAATTTTTACTTTCATCTACAGCATTAGGTTTATCTAGAAATATCCCGACAGAATCGAACACAGAATTTATAGAACATGTTGCACAGTATAAGCAACTAAACGTCCCTATTAGATGCATGGTCAAATGAACCAGAAGAAAAAAGCGATTTTAATGATTATGATCCAGAAAATATGCACGCATTATATGAAACGACGAATTATCAGAAATAGAAAGCGTGTGAGTTGTTAAATGCTGGTGGTAAAGTTAAGCTGCGCGTGTGATTAAACGCATGTTAGAGTCCGGTAAATTTATTCATCAACATCTAATTTTGCCTTGTTAGCACGCTGTGTAACAAGTGATCAAATATCAATTTTGTATTAGGTATTGCGAACCTAGCAACAAATTAATTCAGTTGTGACCAGAAATATAAACCAAAGGCAGCATGAACGG
>JAQBSW010003312.1:0-85471 GCA_029291075.1 Eudiplozoon nipponicum
TATTAGCTCTTCGCAACAAACAGTATTTAACCTAATACGTTTGGTTGGTTGAGAGAATTTACTACTAAAAGGGTAAGGATTATTATGTCATTAGTGAAGGCATTTAATTTGCAAATTGAGAGTCCGTATAGTCAAACCAATGCACAAGAAGATAAGAGAGACACCTATTCTTGGATAAGTAATAATTAAAATTAAAAATTTGGAAGCTATATTTGAATACACGATCTCCGGTATATGAAGATTCACTACATCTAATTCGATGCTATAAAACCCGCAGCCCCGACGCAGTAAGATTTGAGTATTTATTTAATTCAAATGAAATTGATTCAGTTGAACAGTGCAATCTACCATATTTCTTGACCAAATGAGTTGAAGTATAATGCCGGCTCTGACAGTTGTGTCGCTAGTAAGCGTGAAATGCGTGTGCTCATTAAATTATACCTTTCGTTTATGCTGACTTTGGTATCACCGTCTGATCCTATTGAAACTAATTTATTACAATGTACGCAATATCTAATTAATAATTATATATAAAATCGTATTTTAAAAGCAAAAAATTATTATGCGAAATTTTTTCATTTAGTGATATAACCAGTAAAATGATTGTGTGATAACTGATGTCAATCTAGCCAAAGTGTAAGGCGTTTTCGTCTGTCCTGTGCCCGGTATTATATTCTGTGTTGATTTAGATAAAATTAAACAAATACTATCAAAAAAGGCATTGCTACACCCAACCAGGCTTGGTAGATATTATATAAATATATATATATATATATATATATATATATATATATCAATATATATATACCTATATATATTCAGTATTCTTCGAAACCACGTTGCTAGACTACATGAATTCGACTCTACTACCGCTTGAATTCAAATCTGTCCAACTGTCGAATATTTAAATACTGTTTGTTGTGGAGAGCTAATACATATGCAATTGTGCATTAGGTGTTGCGAACCCAGTAACAAATTAGTTCAGTTGTGACCAGAAGGATAAACCAAAGGCAGCATGAACGGAAAATATAATCTGATGCACATTCGTTTCGTGCTTACCGGCGACTCATCAGTAGAAGCCGGTATTACGCCCTTTAACCACTATATTTTTGGTCGAGGAATGTGGAATAATAGGACGGTACAATCTCTTAGACGAATGTATAAACCTGTAATAGTAAAGCTAACATCATATAAAGTCTACGACAATGCGACTTCAACGCTAACTCACACTATATAATATATATACCGAGTCTGTAAAGGATACTAACACTATGGCTATTGTATTAGTAACCGATATCAACATTATTGTATCGAGAAGGTACATGGTACTAACACTATGGTTTCCGAGTCGGTATATGATATCAACCTGATGGATATCAATTTATGCTAAAGTTCACCGAAATTGAGAATTACAACAATTTCTGAACACCTGTTACTCCAGTAAATCCATACACTTTGGCCTTGATCGATATCAGTTGTCACATTTCGCGGTAAGCATGACATCATTCAATTCAATATATTGCAGTTAAATACTGTTTGTTGCGAAGAACTAATATATATGCAAGTATGTATTAGGTTTTGCGAACCTAGTAACAAATTAGTTCAGTTGTGACCAGAACGATAAACCAAAGGCAGCATGAACGGAAAGTATAATCTCATGCACATTCGTTTCGTGCTTACTGGCGACTCATTAGTAGGAGCCGGTTTTACGCCATTTAACCACTATATATTTCGGTGAGGAACGTGAGATAATAGGACGGTACAATCTCCTAGATATTTGCCTTGAATTTAGAGTAAACACGACACGCAGGCGTAAAATAGATTATACAATCTCTTAATGAAGACTGGAAAAACATTTTACTTCTATTTAAGACATTTTGCTACAAAGTAAGTCATACCCAATGCTTAGATACGTAGCCATTAAGCACATATCATCACGCTAAATTCTAAATGTATTCTTCAAAGTGAATTTCAGAGCAACACAAAGCAGTAAAGTACTTTTTGACAGTGTTGTTTATACCTAATTTATTATATATTGACACTTCAGTATATGATTTTTTCTCAGTTGCAATTTAAAATACAGTCTTCATGCTTTTTTAGGTAGAGAGTACAAACTTCAAATCTAAACTTATTGTAACACACAAAATATAAAATAGAATAAATGTAAACCGAATAAATCAGCAAATTATAAGTTTCGGTATGTGCGCTCTTCTAAATAAATTTCTTTTAAATTTAGAGTAATAAAAATCTCCATCGTTTTCACTGAGTCGAGAATCCGGTTCTTTTGCTATCTCAACTAACTGGAAGTAATTAACGAGGGTGACTTTAGTCAAAGTTGGCTCTCTGTCTTAATCATCGTTATAGTAGAGCAGAAACATAGCACTGCCTTTCTTGAAGGACAAAAAGACAGAGCTGGCTGCTAGGTTAATTCATTGCTGCAGGTATGTGTGAGTTAATTATCTTCTATAATTTCTTTGAACTAATATGCGCACATATTTTATGTGCTTGTATCTTAATTAATTCATGATTTATGTAGACCACCAAGATGGGGAGATATTTTCGTTATTATATTTTGTCCTGTATGAAATTTTGACTATGAAATATATTTTGTCTACTTCATTTACATAGATCACCCCGATGCCTATATGAATATATATTACGAATGTATTTTATGTGCTTTTATGTGAACGATTTTAACACTTAAACACTTTTAATTAATTGTTTTGGGCATTTTTAAAATTTGCACGCTTTCTGTGAACGTGTACATGGTCTTTTGCTAATAATTTTACACAAGAGTTTTACATTGAAGATATATAAGCCAACAATGCTTTGTATAAATTCAATCACACCGTCCTATTTTACCGACTCCTACTGTTCAGTCGCCGTTGAGCACGAAACGATTGTGCACGAGATTATTCTTTCCGTTCATGCTGTCTTTGGCTTGTCCTTCTGGTTATATTTAAAATAATTTTTCACTAGGTGCGCAACAACTAATACACATAATACAATCACACTTGTTTGCCGGGAATTCTACATGGAAAGTCAGAGGCAGTCGAGCCAACTGGATGATAGAGCAACTTGTGATTGCTCAAAAGGAGTTGACTATTACACTCAGATTTAGCTTTGTGTAGACTAACTTGTTTATTGGAAAGGTAACTTGTTTCGGAATTGTAAATGTTCCGCTTTTCTGTAGGGATATTTCAGCTGAAGCAGCACATAAGGACATAAATATAACATGGATTTTATATCATTTTTAATACTAATAATTTAATTAAAATGTTTAGTTTAATAAATACACAAATTGTCGGGTCAACATTCAGCGGGCTGTTGTCAATCTATTGGCATATGTAGTTCAATGATTGTCCATATCATCATGATTTATGATCCATATTTTGAAAATATAATTTATTATAATCCAATTAAATTCTCCGATGGAAGCTAAATATTGATGGGCATAAATGCACCTGTTTCGGGAAAATCAGATGGTAGGATAAATGTTGCGCTACCTGATTAGTACATGGGTAAGATTTTTAAACAATTACTGATAGTGGTTTCACTGGGACGAATTAACTCTTCCAGTTATCTATTTTAGAGAACTAATATATCAATAATAACAAATCCTAAGAATTATGTAAAATCTGGCACACCAAATTATCTTAATTAATTCAATCCTATTTCTCGAGGCTTTGCACAGGTTCATTGTGCAGAATACTTATATCTATTAACTAATTGTATGCTCGTACATGTAAAAATGTTTGTATGACTGTGTATTTCTTTATATATGTGCATTTCTGTATGAACGCACTTAATTACAGACGTATGTATTAATAAATTTATGAATGCCTCTTTCTGCGGTGCCAGTACGTTGGCATAAATACACGTATGTATCTATGCATTCATGCATATATATAATTATGTATGTATAAGTGAATTTGTGTAAGCACGCACACTGTTTTCAATATATATATATATATATATATATATATATATATATATATATATATATATATATATATATATATATATATATCTCTCTCTATAAATAGGAAAACACAAATAACAAAGTGGATAAAGGCCATTTATTTCGTGATACTAATCATCTCTTATACATACATCTCTTATATGTAGATGATATCTTGTTGTTCATCTCAGAAGCAGCAGACCCTTCCGAAATCCTCAAACAAGCAAATGGAGTCGATCCAGACATCAAATTCACTCTCGAGGTAGAGAAAGAAGACAGTTTTCCCTTCCTTGACATCAAACTCACTCGAGAAGCAAACGGAGATTTGACACTGGCCATACATAGAAAATCCACTTTCACCGGACAATACATTCACTACAACAGCAGTGTGCCAAAATCCCACAAAAGAAACTTAGTAAACAACCTAGCAAACAGAATCAGGAAGATCTGCTCTGAACACAAGATTGAGGAAGAACTGGGCTACCTCAGGAAAATTTTGCTAATGAACAACTACCCAGAGCGTTTCATTGATGTCAACATCAGACCTCGGCAGATTCGTACTAGAGAGGATACCGGCAAGCAGGTTTTCCTAAACTTACCATTTAGAGGCGACGTACCACACCTCAATCATTGCACGGCGGCTGAATAGAATAACTAAGGACAACTTTCCCAGTGTTAAAGTTAATATGACATTTAGCACACAGAGAATCATGAGGTTGGATGCCAAAGATCAATTGCCAATTCTCTCCAAATCATTCATAGTCTACCAATTCGCATGTATGTGCGGTAGCACATATATCGGACGTACGAAGAAGCAATTGATAAGCAGAATCCAGCAACATTTGCCACAGAAATTGATTAACAAAGGCTTGCCACCGTCAGGAAAATCAGCTATTTCCGATCATATATTGGCAACGGGGCACCCTGTCAATTCGACCAATTTCACAATTCTACATAAAGCAAAATCAGAAAAATTATTATTTATCTACGAAGCCCTTTACATAAAACAACAAGCACCTGACCTTAATATTCAAAAGTTTCATCAACATGATATTCTTATCGACTGGCCAAGAATAACAAAATTCAACAACAATCTACTAGTATCCAGCCAAGAACAAACAGGCCCTCGACTAGAATCAACAAACGTACAATCGGATTGGCAACAAACTGAAGTGGAAATAACAGAGGCGCATACGATGACAGAAGTCTCCAAACAATGTGAGCGTTTAACACTGCAATCAACACTGGCGTTGTTACCACGTGAAAACGACAACTTTGCGCAACGAGGTGAAACGATCAACTATACTGGGAAAAATAGCACTTGTATATGTAACAGTGAACAATGCGCACAAATGGTTAATTCTCAAGCTATCAAAACAATAATGACAAGATCTCAGACATCACTTCGCAATACTGCGAGAATGACCTTTACATGCAAACACGCATACACACAAACACAAACGCATACACACTCACCAACTAGTCAAAACAAGAAACAGCAGTAAAAACGAGTCAGATTTGTTACCACTAGCATAATCAATTGAAAACCCAAAATGTATAAATATGTATGATTGTATAAGAGATGATTAGTATTCACGAAATAAATGGCCTTTATCCACTTTGTTATTTGTGTTTTCCTAATTATAAGAATACTGTTAAATTAAAAAGGAATGGACATCATAAAGAATATATATATATATATATATATCTATATATATATATATATATATATATCTATATATATATAATCAATTTTGTATGCCATTATTTATATGTTTGTGCATATATGCAGGTATGTATCTATGATTGATTGTATATATGCATGTATGTACGTACGTATGTAGGTATGTATGCATGTTTCTTTCAGAAAAAATATATGATATATCTGACATATTTATATACGTACAAATGTATGCATCTATATATTTTTTATTGATTTATTTATGTATTTAATTATCTATGTATGCATGTTTGCATGTAAGTATGTATGTACGCGTGCATTCATGATTTTAAGTAATTATATATGCATGTATTTATTTATGCATATATATATATATATATATATATATATATATATATATATATATATATATATATATATATATATGTATATATACGTATATAGTTTTACGTACATATGTGCGTAAATATTTATGTATATGTGCATCACGTATGCATGAATTTATTATTTAATCATATATATATATATATATGTATATATGTATGTATGTGTATGTATGTGTATTATTTTTTTGCACTCAAAATTTTCTTTCAAAGATTTATGCTTTTCAGCATCTTTTTAAACAAGCATTCTTGCGAACCATTTTAGGTTCCGCAAAACCAAATATTAGCTTATTGTGGTAAAAATTAATTACTAATTTAACGATACCTCCAAGATATCAGAAAAACTAGTTGACTGGAAACGTCAGCTTCTATGCAGGCACAAACATAAAAATTTTATAACTTTCAAAACACCTGTAAACACGGTATAGCATTGAACAATCATTGATTTCGCGGCTTATCAGAATAAAATTTTAAATCATGATTAAATTCTTAAAATATTCACCAATCCGATTCTAATTACCTAGCCTAACATTATTGCCAAAGTACCGACAATCACAGGTGCTGACGCGTTTCGAACTTGCATGATCATTACTTTAGAATTATAAATTGGTCCGTATTATTCATTTTTCTGTTGTGCTATGATAAGAATCGCAGAAAGGCGTAACGCATCAGTACGTGTAACTGTCGGTACTTTTGCAATGTTGTGCGGCTGGATAAATATAATCGGAAAGGTGTTAATACCAAGCTCACCAATTTAATATTAATAATTTTTATCAACAACAGCGAAATCAACGAATTTTTAAAATCTGTATATTATCTGCAAGGGCAAATATCCTATATCATTTGCTCACGTATATATGTCAACGAATTGTCATTACGCCGCGCCTATCAGGTAAAGCAGTCATGCAGATACAAATTAAATTTTTTCCATAATTAAATCTTGTCAAGCTGAAATGTCGCGTGAGTGTCCAGAAATAAAAATATTCATGATCAGCTGGTACGAAAGCCCATTTTTAAATTACGAATAAGCTGTTACACGTACGTTGGAATGCTATGAGTGATTAGGAATTTTGCAGATGATTTATTTTTGAAGGAAATTTCGTCCAATATATTTGGGGCTAATAATTAGTTTGTACCATCCATTTAACGTAGGATTCAAACACTTTTGAAACAAGCTGTCTATTTCCCATATTTCTTTTCTCGGATTTTCCTTTCATAATAAATTTTTAAAATAAGAATTTTGTTGTCATTCAGTTTGACGTTTAAGCAAACATTGGTTGCGCAGGCGACGATAATTATTTGAATCAAAGTCTCGATCTTGATTTAATGATCAGTCACATTATATACATATCTTTTTCAGTATAAACTGAGCATTGCATAATGTAGAAGAGGTTTTTCATCAAGGAGACCGGTTTAGTCCTTATTGGGAACTCAACACGTACAATCCACAACTTTCCGTGGGCAGTGCTCGAACCTAGGCGTGTCTGCTTGATTATGTGTTGCTCTAGCTACAACGCCACGCAATGTTTAGTAATATCCAGAATAATATTTTTTGTTAGCTTTTACCTTAGGTGAAGCCTATATGGCGTTCTTTAGACATAAAATTTCAACTAACCACTCCCTATCTATCAATGTAGAACAAACACCATGCCACCTGTTGAATTATTATTGAATTGAAAATTTATATATTTAAACGAACATTGGTTGCGCGGGCGATGATAACAATTAATTTTAATCAAGTTTGCGATTTTTTTGAAAACACCAATTTTATTATGTACTTACAATTTTAAAAATAAGCTAAACATTGTGTAATGTATAAAGGCGATTTACCCAGTAGAGCGGTATCGGCATTATTAGAGACCCATCACGTACCGTAGAGAATTTGCCACTGTGCCTGTCTACCACACGCTACCCACAATTTTTCTTTATGTATTGGCTAGTGTACTTTGGTTAGCCAATCCTTCAGGTGCAAAACATATAGCAGACATATAGTCAGATTTCCAATATGGAAACGGTTAAATAAATGCAAATCTACATGTGAAATGGTTTCGTTATAAACCATTTTCTCTTTGCTGTAATTTCTGCACAGTTCTATGAAAAATCGCAAATAATAATTTCATTTACTAGCCGAAACAATCTTGAATCATCTGTCACATGTAAAAAATTATTACAAATGAATCTTTCTTTTTTCAATGCTAGAAAATATTCGCAAACACTTCAAATAATTTATTCATTCACTTTTCATGAAAATTACTATTTCCACTGCTCAGAAATCATTTAATCAAGCTCAGCATTATGCTAGATAAGTTGGAGCTTTGAATTGAATGCTTTTAGATAAAATACTGCTGTTTTTATTTGACATGTCTTTGTTAAAAAAATTAGTGTCCCCAACTAATCGTGGTTGGCAACTTAACACATTACACAATTTGGATTTACCAAGTCTTTCTAATCACACAACGTCCATTCTATCCGGTGATTATTTATTCCATAGGTTTTCCAGATATTCCAACAGCCTAGATTTAATAAGCATTTCATATTTTGCTTCTGATAATTTAATAAATGCCTTTAGCTATTGGCAGCTAAAAATTAGTTAATTAACAATTAAAACCTACCGAATGTATACGACAGATTGATTTTTAAAGTAAACGTTAAAGTAATTTTTATTGTACGGCAATTGCCACTAGGAATGAGGTCTTTTTAATATCATAGATATTTACAATATTATACTAATGAGTCAGTGTGGAGCAAGCTATTAACACATCACCTAAGGAGTAAGATCTATTCAATATAAAATAGAATACAACCTAAAGCATATATCAAAGCATCCATTTTTGAATCTAGATACCGGTCTCCTATCTGTATTGTGCAACAAAATACATTCTTTAAAATATAATGCATATCCGAAAAGTTTTTAACAGTTGCAATATCATCACGAAAAGTGCTTACAAATATTATTTGAATGAATGCGCAGTGGGAGCGTCAGATTTGGATTATTCACGATTTTCTTACGTGGGTTGACGGTTTGCACTGTCAGTTTCGCAAAGATCCAATTGACCTCCATTTCGAAGTATGTATAGAATTAATCTTCATGGTGGCTGAGAGCTGATTCGTCCCTTTTTTTCGAAGGCTTCAACATCGTTCATACTAACCACTGGAAATGATGTACGATGTACTCTTCGTTGATATACATCGTTTTTTAATGGAATTTCTGCATATATATATATATATATATATATATATATATATATATATATATCTTTGCTGCGTGTGTGTTTTCATGTGCTCCATGATAGATCTGTTTCAGGTTGAGGTTACCATATTTGCTTAAATCTGTTATTGTGATAATTGTTACTGTGTGTGTGAATAGAGGCCTGATGATGGCACGGTTATTTCCGTTCCCAAAAATTGCATGTCAACGAAGATTAGATCGTTCCTTATTTCCATTGGTTAATATGAACGATTCTTTAAACCAAGTTTGCGAGCTTGAAATGAACACCAATCCCATTTTTTTCGAACCAGTCTTCGAACAACATAGCAAAACTACCGCCAGTCGCACACACTGACGCGTTTCGACCTTCCATGAACATCATCAGAGTACGACATTTCCAGTCATGTACAATGTATGCAAAACTACTAGAGGTGAGAGCCGCATATATAATTTTGCTTTCCATATATATATATATATATATATATATATATATATATATATATATATATATATATAGTCAGTCTACCGTCGTGTTCTGATGACGGTGATAGTCGAAGGTCGAAACGCGTAAGTGTATGCGACTGGCGGTATTTTTGCTATGTTGTTCGAAGACTGGTTGAATAAAATGGAATTGGTGTTTACTTCATGCTCGCAAACTTGATTTAAAGAATTTGTTAGCGTCATTGTATTTTATATTCACACTATCCTTTAGAATAAATGCTCGGCTTTGACAGCTTTATCTGCCAGTTTCGTTAAAATACGTCGGTCAAACATTGCAAATTGAGCCTTCCTACATTTTGCCAATTCGCTCTTATAACGGTGTTGCTTTTCATATTATTAATAACAAAGTTAAGGTAGTTAGAACGACATCTCGGCTTATTTGTATCTCCAATTTACAAGATAATTCATACTTGGAAACCAGGGCTATTTTAAATAACTTACGATATATGAGCGTACTTATGTCGTTTTTCATATAGTTTATTCATATAAAAGAATTTTTACCACCACCCAGGAAATCAATTAATGTTTAATTGTATTGTCTAATATGAACGATGTTGAAGCCTATGGAGAAAAGGGACGAATCAGAACACGGTCACCACATAGACAAACTCGATGCTTACTTAGAAATTGGGATCAATCGGATCTTTGGGAAACTGATAATGCAAAGCGACAACCTACGAAAACAAATTGTGCATACTCTAAATGATCACAAATATCATTTTAATAAATCTATTAGTTTTTCTATTTCGTCCGTGTTTTTGGGTCATTTTAACTTGTTAATCTATATGCCAACGTTAAATAGACAACATTATATTGTTTCCCATAACAAAAATAAAACACCGAGCTCAAATTTAAATCAAATTTTAATAATACAATCATGAAGCGTTTTATTATTATTTGACTGAATCTATTAGTTACTGATTGTGTTTGGTATTAAGTGAGTCGAACAGATTACCTATCTGCAAATCTTTAAAGAAAATACATTGTGATTATTGTGAGTGAAAAAACACTAGATAGTGAAGGTACACAATTTTTATGATCCAGATCATGGTTAATGGTCAAATACTACGCATAAGTTTTAGGGGCAACATTATTTAGCATTTTTTGAAGTAAGAACTAAAAATGTGAAAGATACGGCGTAGTGACGAAGAATTGTTATGTGCTTGAGATGTTTCTAAGTTGTGTGCAGCAGCCTAAAAATGACTATAAAATCTAATAAAAATCAAAAACTGAACCCTTCTTAATGAAGAATATATGCTTCACAATGACAAAATTTGAGTCCGTTTTTTCAAAACTTTGTTAAAAAATAGTAGAAATGATCAAAAATGATTCATCTGTAGACAAAAACTTTCTGCATTTAGCGTTTGCTTAGACAATTTTATTTAAAATGTCTAAAAATTTAGCTGCAATGATAGCATCAGTAAATAATATTTACAGATAGATTGATAAAGAACATTATTATTCAAGATTGAGATACAATTGAGAAAGTTGTGAAAATAAGTAAACTGTTGCTGAGTGTCTGGCTGAGGCTTCTAGCTTAATGCAGAACTTCAAATGTTACACACAGCAATTAAGCTATTGAACATAATTAGTAAATTTAATTTGCAGGTACTGGTTAAGAATCTTTGACAGGAAAGACGCTTTAAGTATATATTGCGCGTAAGATGTTCAGTTTACCAATATAAACAATATAAGTATAGCTTATTATATGTCAATCTGACCTTTGACCGTCAAATATATTTAGTGAGAAGTGCCAATATATTACAAAATGGAAATTTTATTAATTAAAACTAATCGCTGCAGGTCATAATCAAAATCCAACTCCAAATTTCTTTGCATGAAATGTACCATTCCCATGAACAAAAATCATGCATTTTATACTTTGCTGAAAGTGTAACGTTCTTTACACAGATTTGAAACTAATGTGTATAATTGTGGTTAAATTTATATACAATTAGTACTATTTATTACTAAAAGAAAGTTACCTAAACTTTCTGCACGAAATATGTAATTTCCCTTGAGGAATGTAAAAATGATAAGTACAAAATATTAAAATTATAAGGCGGAATACTGATTTGTTAATTTACGATAAAGGAACGCGTATCAAACGAAACTGTCCCTCTACTTACGGTTTTCAATTAATTAGGTAAAAGTCGACACCCTTCAGCGAAATGTAAATTTAGATTCACTCTAAATTATTGCAGACCTGAAATCAATTCAAATTTATGTACGAACCTGTTCTCTCGTTGGAAAACTGCAGAAGTGCTTGATATAAAGTTTACATTTAAGTCACCAGTGCTACGCTTCCTCTTCTGTCTTACTTTGATAATTACCTATAGAATGTCGACATAATTAATTAAGAAAATCCAAAGATGGCATGTATGTTTTGCTTTAATACTGAGTGTGAAATTGACAAGTTAAAAACTGATTTCCACCATGAGACATTTATTAGTCTAATGTTGATTTCTCATTAGTTTACTTCAAATGAAACTTAACAGGATATATCAAAAAGGTTATTTGAATCTTCCAGTTTTAATTCGAAAATGTATAATCTACTTCGTTAAGATATGGAGGGTATGATTTTATTAAATTTATAAGAATAAATTTATAATAATAATATATTTATAATAGTAAAATCATTTTTTACAGTTATGAGCATTATTTAACAGGGAGATGTTATCATGCATACTTATAAAAATAAAATAAAATTTCATTAAAGTAAATTGATTTATTTGCACCCTTTTTAAATAATTTTTCAAAAGAAGACCAAAAGGTTTACTTCAAACGGAATAGTTATGAATTTCTTTCGGTATCAGGCAGAAAAGACAAAAGTTTCTCAATTATGTTAAAACAATAATCAGTAAACCACAGTACATAATTGATAATCAGTAGATCAAATGAAAAGATTGGAATTATCTGCTTATATGCAGATTAACGACATTATAAGTATTTTGCAAAATAAGCACAGATATAGCAGACAAGCAAAAACAGGTTTGCTACTTTTGACATTTGATGCGCGATCAGAGATTTCAAAGTATTTTTTTATTTGACTTTAATAACTTGGGCAAGGAATTGCGAGCAATTTACAAAAAGTGTCTTTAAATGTCAAGAATGTCAACGCTTATAACTTCGAACGTATTGCATAGAATATTTTTTATATGAACGTGTTGTTATGTTATTTGGTTATTGTTAGCATTAAAATACTTAAAAATTCCGTAGAACACAAGTAACCACTCATTATCATTAGCATTAGTAATATAAAAAAATAAGCGACATGGTAGAGGGTCTGTCCAATTTTCAAAAAAATACCGGCGAAAACGGAAAATGACTGCCAAAAAACGTTTCATTTCATAATTGAAGTCCTATTTTATTCAAACTTCGTTTAATAGATTTTAAATCGTGTGAATTAATTGTATTGTACTATGCATACATGTAGGAAATGTTCACCTATAAATAGTATAAACATCTTTTAAATATTTCTTGCATGATACTGCGAAATTTTCTGGAAACAATATATTTACTCATTATTCGTGTTGATTTCTCATCATTTTTTCCCTGGATATATTTCGTGAACTCAGCTAAATCACACGTCGTTTGGGGAGTATTTAAATGAAAAGCACAAGATTCTTTACTCCTACTAAGCTGGTCATTCATTATTTTGGACTGTTTTAATTATCTAGGATAGCGTGTTTTAATTTTTTCAGAAAAAACCTAATAAGATATATCGATTTAAAAAAGAATTGATAACGGGGCTCCAGATTTCCAATATTTGGCATATATTTGTGCATTATTTTTTATAATGAATTTCGCTCAAACCTTGAAGTTGGAAAAAGAGTTGGAAATGACCGGCGTTTTACAGATGTTTGCATTCATAAATTCATGGCAATCCTGAATTTTCCGAAAACCGTTGCTGAACGGCCTTCGTTTATTATATTTCACGCAGAAAATATATTTACTTAGAATTAAACTTATCATGGTTAATTCAGTTAAGCATTATTCCGCAAAAATATTATTTATTTTTATGCATTTTAAAGTTTATCGATAAAAAAATAAATGCAAAAAAGTTTGCACATATTATATAATGCAACATTGGCTAGTATGAACTATTCCCAAGCACGTAACTGGATTTTGTGCTAAGCATATATCAACGAAGTAAACTTACTACATATGCGAAGGTAAAACAGCCACATAATTTTTATATATCCAATATTTCGTAGTCAAAATAGACGTGCGTTTTTATATTAGCAATGCCATGTCTATTAACGTACTATGTTATAAAGAATCAAAATGATAGGCGACTGTTAGAATGAGCGACACTGGATATCTGCTGTATGCCTTCGCATTTGAATACTGGCGATACATCATTTATTGGTGGCACTAGGCCACAAACCCACAACATATTTAATTAACAAATACGGAACAGCAGAATGTCGTTATCTACTTATCTTATGTGTGTTAAGACAGAATAAGATCTTTCTCCATATCTAGTTTTATAAGTGCAAATTTAATGTCACTCCATATTTTGCAACATATGTCAATACTGTAAAAACTTACCGATAGCATAATGTACGAGATGGGATAAATTATAAGAAACTTTAAATTAGTAGTTTTACCAAAAAGCTATATGTTCTGTACTCAATTATGACTATTCATCGTCTGTTCTGCTCACACAACAAAATATATATTATATAACACATTCTATTTATGACATATTGTTTGGGCAGAACAAACATATACGCGTTTATATAGCAGTAATGAAGTACTTAGCAACAAGATAGGTACTTTTAAACAATAAGAATACGTCAAAGTCAGCATGTACACAAAGTTTAATCTCATGTACAACAGAATTTCACGGTAAAATTGCGAGTGCTTTAATTGTAAAATCCGGCGAAAATTGAGCCATCTCAACGATCATATAGATTTTGGACACACTGTATACAAAGTGTTGGTATTCACTGTAACATAGCGTGAATACACAAAAATATATGAAATTGCACAGCCAATCTTTCCACCATTTCTTAACCAATTATATAATGAGCTTGTAGCGTAGTGCCAGCTTGAGCTAATAAGCCATCAGTTAACACGCAATACATGTGTAAATGACACGATTCGATTTTGCAGAATTTCGACACATCCTATCGGTACTGGATGAAATTTGTATCTATACAATAAAACCACAAGTTTTGCCTTATAAAGGAAATACATTTGTAAAATATAATTATTTCCTCGTTTTATATCAATAAATGCCATCAAATGTGAACTTCGAATGAAAAGATCATTTAAATTAGGTAGAAGTCTTACTTTTAATACTACTAACGCTCATCCAAATGATATCGTCGTAGTGGACATAAATGGTTTGAGCGAATCAAATTAATCCATATATATATATATATATATATATATATATATATATATATATATATATATATATATATGATTTTTATTATTTAAATCTGATTGTCTTCGAGAGCTATATGGTTAGGCATCAAGTATTTTTGATCCACCTGCTTGTATTATATATATATTTATTCGTCATTTAAATCAATTCGGTGCATCCGTGTCCAAATTTCTGACAGGCATATTGTCGAATGGAACCGAAAAAATATCGCCAATGGTATGAGGCAACATGTTATGATGTTCCAGCCTAACACACCGTAAAAGTCACGATGTAAAGACAACTCATGATCAGCTCGGCGAATCTGTAGTAAAAATTTGAAAAAGGCAAAGCAGAAATAAATTTAGGTTTTTATGACATGATATGTTCAATGTTATTAAACGGAAAAATTAAGCAACATAATAAAATGAGTCCGTTTTAATTTATTACGTTAATCTAAATCTAGGTAACTGCATTTGTTATGTATATTACCCCATTAAAATAGTCGCATACGCATTATTGAAATATACGTTGCTAATCGATTAAAAATCGGACTAAAATTTTAATTCGAAGACACGCGTTGCGCGACAGGGAACAGATTAAATACCTGGCACTTATTTCGCGAAAAATGTGTTTGCATCTACTTTTTATATTTTTAAACAAAATATTTCGCCTTCTATTTTGGAATATGACAAGCTAATCCGACCACGAACTTGAAAATTAATAAGTCAGATGGTAGTTCAAATTGCTTCATTATGTCTACTGTTAGATGGGATTCTTAAGCATATATGACTCTACACTAGATAACTATGTTTCATTTATACAAGTGCGTGCATGTGTCTACAAGTGTACCTTCATCAAGGTAAAAAAATCTAAAAAAATCTACTGGTTATTTACTAGAGAAGCTTATGGGTTTCACTGTTTGTGTTTGTTTAGGACCGAGAAGTCACAAAACATGATAATTAACTGCACGTGTGCTTTTATATAAGTGAATCAAAAATAATTAATGTCATTTTGTCCTTGCGCACGTCAGTCCTATTGCTTAACAATTATTTCTTAATAGAAGTATTTACAAATTGCATTAATTTGAGGAATGGATCAAATTGGAAGTTCCGAAGTCACTACCATTGTCAGTTCCATTAGCAGATATCTTCATGCATTACATGAAGAAAATCCTCTTAGATATGATACACATAAATCCATTACTGTATGTACGTTTCTTGGATGACATGTTAGTTATTTGGAATCATGATGAGGATGAAATGATAAACTTCTTAATCTTAGCTAATCAAGTAAGTGAATTTAAATTTTAGATTTTAAAGAAATCATATGGTAAATGACCAATTCTGGATGTCAAATCTTTCAGTAAAGGTACAAATTAGAAAGAGACGTTAAGAGGACGTATACTTACTCAGTTATACTTCTTAATTTAAAATCAAATTATTCATATAGAAGGAAAATTAGGAGCTTGAGACTCACAGATACAAAAAAGTAAATTGAATTAGGTAGCATGTGAAAATTATTCAAGGCCAAAGGGTAGCCCCTAAAATAGATGGAAGCAACTATGTTGAGTATCATAAATATATTTAATCATAATTAAAAGTACGTGAAGCCAAATGCAGAAAAGGATAATCGGAGGGACATCGTAATACCTGATTCCTAATTAAATAGGAAAATAAAAACGGTAGCATTAACATACACGCCATTTTAAAACAGACCGTTAACATAGGCACTAAATTTCTCAAATATAGTGTGAAAATTGAACAGTTAAACACATCATAAGCGTATCAAATTCTACATACAAATAGTAACCTTATGTATTTGGATGAAAACGTGTGTCTATTTAAGGCAAGAAGGGGGAAACGTAGAAATGTATGGGATGGTTTCAGATGCGTATTAACATGGGGTCGCAATAGATCAATAAGATTAATTAGAGAATCCATTGAAATTAAATCAAGATTACATAATGAATGAAGCAAAAGTAGAAAATTTGCAGAGCTCGATTTGGAATAGAGCTCTGGATAATGAAAGGAACCAAAGTTTGTTCGATTCCGAACCAGAAACTCACAATCAAAAGAATAAGAACGTTGGATTTCCATTAAATCCCATATGGTGGGGAAGTTTAATTAAATATCTCTTAACTGATTCTTCAATAAGCTTATATTTTCATCCTTGCCTACATGTTATCAAGTTGTATTTATAAGATGAAGTTCTTTTGGAGTGTAGAAATCTTCAATAATTTTTTTATGATCTTAATTAAACTAATTATTTCATCAACTGTCCATCATTTAACATGAATAGAACTTGCCGCGTGTGTACTTATATTACTTTAACCCTCCCGTAATTGAATGCAATTTGTAAATACTTGATTTAAAAAATTCTTTAAATCAAGTTTGTGAGCTTGAAGTAAACACCAATCTCATTTTATTTAACCAGACATTGTTAGATAAAATGGGATTGGTAGTTACTTCAAGCTCGCAAACTTGATCTGAAGAATTGTTACCACCACCAGCGTAATCAATTAATGTTTATTAGATTTAACAAAATAGGTGTTAAATAACTTTTGTAAAATAGAGTTGACATTAATCTCGATAGTTTCGCTTATGTAGGATCACAGGTGCAGTCAATTTTATGTAACTGATTGCGTCTTAGTTTCAAACAAACGCGTGCACATTCCCGAGCATGGAGTACGCCTATTTAGTTTATATTCAGTGGATGTTATAAGATCACTGTACATTCACGTGCATGAATGTACACGTGTAGACAGATGCCCACGAAAATATACATACACGGCACACGCGAATGTAGTAAAAAGTCAGTAGTGCATTTTAAGTATATCATTAAGTAAAAACGAAGAAGTTTAAGCTAAATATAACACTTGACTTAAAAGTTGTCAAATTCTTAGTGAGATGAGCTCAACGTTGGAAAAGGCTTCGATGGAGGAGGTCGTAATTTTCGTAGTTAAATTGAAGACAGTGGATACAAACACCTTGTTTTGCAAAACGAGAATCAGGTTTCTTAGTTTGAAGTATCGAGTAATTAATGTTCGCTGTACAATTAACAGGAAAAATTATCAATATCATTTGCAATTGTTAGAGATGGACATGTTAATCATTCCGATGTTTTACATAGCAGAACATAAAATAATAACCTTCAGCTTTAGAAATACCACTAAGAAATAATTTAATTTTATAATAATAGTATAATACGCATATACAACTTAGTATTATGATGCATATAAATCATCGTGTTACTATTAATTTCGGATCAATATGTGTAAAATATTAAAAGCTGCATATTTTGAAACTAAATATCGTATTTACTTATAAATGTTCTGGATAGAATCAATGCGTACTTGTATGCCACTGTTAATTGACACGCTAAAATGTACGAAGCTAAGTAGCAGTATAATAAACTATTTAATGATTAATCTTAATGTGATGAGAAACCCATTATTAATAAACATGATACGCGACAGTAAATAAAGACACCTTGTTTATACTAAAGAAAACTAATCACTAAAAATTGCTATAGGAATATATATATATATATATATATATATATATATATATATATATATATATATATATATATATATACCCGAAAGCTTATTCTCCATTAACTTGAAATACTGAAACATTTTGTTTTCTCCATTGACAATCTACCTTCCGGTACTAATATTTTGACTAAAAATGATAAGGCAAATTGTCACAACATTATAAGTTCACTATTTCAAAATCCTTTAAGCAATTTATAATAGTGTCGAATTGAGCAATGTTCAGATATACCAAAATTCTTAAAGAATATATTGCAACACTGTACGAAATTAAGTCGAATTCAGCAAGAAAGATGTTCATAATAAATACAACCAAACTAAGAAATCTGTTTATGAAATTTTTAGTTAGTTCGTGTGCATAAAATAAAGTTAACACTAGAAAAAAATAACAAAAAAGAGCATTTTAACGGAGTTCAACTTAAACAAGCCTGCACCCAAGTGATTAAGTAAGTAAGTATCCTAAACAGCTGAAATAAGATTGTTATAGAAATGTTAATTAATTGGACGATTTTTCATAACTTAAAAATTGAAAACTTGCAAAATTAGCTGTCACACTAAATATATGGTCCGATAAATATGGAATAATATTTGTCCTTATGGAGAGCCTATGTAAAATCTGCTTAACGGAGGGCATGCATAATCACCTGCCGTGAAAATTTACGTTTTATATGTCAGTTTTAAATCGAACTTATGGAAGAGTCTTAGTCTTCTCTCTTGATTATGCTTTGAAGGAATTCTTATCAAGATACTTTACTTTTAATGTTCTGACATAATATTTGATAGATGGCGTGATGATAACACTTGCTCATGATCGTTAGCACTTCCAATTATAATTGGTTTCCGAATACAGACCTCAAACGAGGGCTTCAATCGATCAATGGATACTGGTCAACTTAGTATGATATGAGCTTTCCATTGAAAAAGATATGCGTATCCGGATATCGAAAATTATGGAGAAAAATTAGCAAGACAGCGGATGCAAACAAATCGGATCGCAACCCGATAATCAGGTAAATGGATACTGGTGTCTGATTTTCGATGGATTTAATCAAAAACAATTTCGGACCTGGCTTAGTTATCGGATGAGACCCGGCAAACTTGGGTTTTAGTGTAGACTGAACTGCGTCAATTCGGACATGGGCTTTCTGAAAAGTGTCTAATGCTATTCAATCATAGATTGGCAGATGACATAGTCTTGTAGGTTGTGGAATCAGGTATTAAGAAGACATAGTAGTTGCTGTATCATTTCCGCTGCTGGTTGCTTATCGCTAAATTAATAACTCCTCATTAGATCTGCAAGCATTTGCAGATTGTAACAAAATGTGACATGTGAAACCGATGGCTTTATGCTATTACAAAATATAGATTGCATTTTATGTAGTACTAATGTGAGTGCGTTAAGCCAGGCGTGCTGTTTGCGAGATGCATATAAAAATGTCGTTCATCTCGCGATTTACTTGTTCCACATGACCATTACATTTAGGAATGAACGCTGTTGTAGTTCGCATATCGGCTCCCAGATATTGTACCTTATATTGGAAATTGGCACCTTGGTTGTTGACTACTACATTTGGTTTTCTAAATATAACCACCCAGTGTAACAAAGACGCTTAGATAATAGTCTCTGCATTTTGACTAGTTTATTGCTATTACTGAAATACATGACTTTGAACAATGCATGACAATAATGGAACGATATACAAAATTGATTGAAGTAATACCGTTAACTAGTCAAAATGCAGAGACTATTATTTACGCGTCTTTGCTACACTGGGTGGCAATATTTGGAATACAGAATGTGGTAACCAATTTAGAGGAATCTGAAGCAATCGTTAGACAGCTCGAAACAGTCAAATTCTGAATTCGACTGACAAAAGACTTTGACCAATTGGCATAACCGACGAGCTTTAGCCCATTCAGCAGTATCTCGTTTGATGGATAGCCAAAAAACACATTCATGTTGCAGCATTCTAGTAACACCCACATTAGGCTGACTCAAATTATGGTATTCATTAAATGCGTACACCGATAGTGTATTGAGTGCCAAATTTTACTTGACAACTCTCTTTCAACGCAATATCCGATTACCTCCGCATTGCCTAGGTTGGAATTACCAAATCAGTCTGGCTACCTTCGTTGTCATGATGTAAGTTATCAATCTGTCAGTTGCTTTGTATGAATGTCGTGTCATAGCTGCAATTTGATATTCTAAAGGACTAATGAATTTATTTCTGTGCGAGGTAAACAATCAACCACCACATTAATTTCACCTTTTGCGTGCCTAATACTAAAAATAAACTCAGAGAGAAGGATTACCTGCAGAATTACTCTTTGCGGATAGTTTTGTGAACCTTAGTTTAAAGCCCTTAATAACGATGCATTGCCGATTTTCACTTTGTAGAGATAACACAGGAGAGATAGTTCATATTGAAGACAGAATTCGTGTAATTTTACTAATTCTCCTTCTATCGCCGAAGAAATTTATTCTTCTACTTAAAATTATTTGGAAAATAATGCAATGAGATGCAGTTCACGCTCGAATTCTTGTTCTTGAGTAGCACCCAGGGCTTCATCAAATACGTCAGTGGAAAATTTCAAAGGTACATTCCGATGAACGGCATTTAATATGATGTATTGCGCAAGAACAAATTTTGTATTTTCTAATATTAGCTGACCGGTTGCTTTCCATTGCTGACGCGAGAGAAATATCTCGTCAGGTGACCTTTGATTGTGCTATCATGGGAAAAAGGTACCTATAGTAATTGCACATGCCGAGAAGAATACGGATTTCGTTATTAATTGTTGACATCGGAAACTTCATATTACCATTAATCTTGTCTTCTAGGATATGTTTAGCGCCATGTCTGATCGAGTATCCCAGGAGCTTCACTTGGTTATATGTACATAGACATATTTTTAATGTTTAACATGAGGCAATACTACACAATACGACAAAGTGTCTATTTTATGTGGTTAAATGCTATTCTAAATCATCGGAGTCTATGGTTATATAATTAACGTAAGAATTGATGCGCGGGAGTTTCTTCAGTAATAAATCATAAATCGCGGAAAAGTCTGTGATGCATTTCATAGGGCAACATGTATTCAAAGATATTCGAATAACCCAAGAGAGGTAATGGCAGCTGATTTTGCGAAGCTCTAGTCATCTAGCGGTGTTTGGCGATGTACTGATTTTCGATCAGCTCTATAAGCTACTTAAAGTGAGTAAATTTATCGATGATATCTTTTGCATTATTTATGGGATATCGACCATTAATTATATTTATATTAAGGGACCAATAATCACCAAATAATCTATAATCACTAACATGTTGCTTTGCTTGTATCTGTATCGGTGATTCTTATGGAATAGAACAAGGGCAAATGACACCATCCCTACAGCATATGATCAAAAATGTCCTTGGATGCCTGTAAGATTTTCTGATTTAAAAGTCGAAACTAAGCAAAGACTGGCGGGTGTTTAGTTTCTATATAATGCCGCGTAGTTAATCTAGCAGAACTGATTGTATCTGATATTTTATATTCGTGATATTTGGATACATGCTAACGACCTCACGAACTCTTGAATGAGCAGATTAAAACAAATCATTTCTCTTGAGTAAAAAAATACCAGGCGACCTTCACTACCAACATCGGTACGTAAACTTAAATTTATAACTGGTTCTAGCAATGTAAAATTGGCTGTATCAAGTATGAGTATATATTTTTTAGTAAGCTAAGTGTTAAAATTTTATATGACACCGACGGAAATTCATGAAGCAGGCCTAACGAGTCTCCGAGATTCGTTAATGTATGTTTTTAAATTTACTCGCCGTTAGTGTCCAGTAGTTTTAAATCTGGGTTATATGTTACTGGGAATTTTGGTGTTACTTGGGATATTGTAGCAACAACATCAGCCAAAAATGCGACTCACGAGAGAGTGTCTGCTTCTGTGTCCGAGTTTCGTTCTTGTGTAAGCTGCTTATGGCCATTCTCTAAATTCGCATACGGTATCATCTTAAAACAGTTTCGTGCAATTTATAGTTCTGTGTCCTCATATATAATAAATTATGCGCCTAGTACAAGAGCTGGCGATTGGGGAATACTGATTTGATTGTGGACGATCGGTGGGTTTTCTGGATGCTGATCATTGCACACTGTTTTTCTGACGAAGTGATAAGACATTAGGACGCTTCGCGCGGTCTGACGATGTCAGGAAACTGTATGTTTATTGCAATGACTGACTCTTGATAGGAAACCTTTATTTAACGGTTCAGAATTAGCCCTATAATGTGAGGGTGTACGCCAATCATCTGACTATGAAATTCTTTAATCTCTAACAAAAGTTTGTCATTATCACTTATTGACCTATCTGGTAAACCTATCTCACTATCAGCTGGTAACTGTGACATAATAAATTAAGTTAACTCAGTTTTAATTACAAAAAAATTCTCACGACGTTTAATTGTACTAATTTATTTACTAGTCCAGAAAAAATGATGTGAGATAACAAGAGTTGCGAGCTGTATATCTTATTTTTATTTCCCTATATATCAATGGCGATTTGATCTTCGCTATTAAGTTTGCTGTCGCGCTCTGATAATGATAATGGAAGATTCGGACGCATCAATACCCGTGGTTGACAAAAGACTTGCTAAGTTGTGCGAAAAGTTAAATAAAAAGGGATAGGTTCTTATATGACACTAGAAAATTTGATTTAAAGAATTGTTATCCCTACCCGCGCAATTAATGATTGTGGAATTTTGAAACTTGTAGTAATGCGGCGAAAACTATATAAAAAATTATAGTCGTGATCGCGTAGAAATTTTGCTGCTGATATATTAAGTTCAGGAGTATATATATGTGAGTTTACGGGGTGGGAGCCTTATTACTTTTTTAATTTCGCAACGTATCAGCATATGTGATTAAATTTGGATTTGCCATGTAGTACGAGTGACAAATTACAATGGGATTCATGTCCATATGTAGCTCGTGAACATGATTAAAAGAATTGTCATCACCACTCTCTCAAACCATTATTTCTTAACTGTATTACTATTATATATATATATATATATATATATATATATATATAGAGAGAGAGAGAGAGAGAGAGAGATAGAGAAATAAACAAATAAGTATTTTTTGTGACTGCGTAGAATTTGCGCATCTGGACATTTTTGTCTAGACTAATATATGTGACTTAACTAGTGGTTAATCCAGCATATCTAATCTTGTCTCCCTTATATAAACATTGCGGAGTGATGTTGGTTAGTCAGTTATCGATTCTTATATAATGAAGACCATGGGAGATCGACACACGTCAGTACATTTGTCTTGTGTATCACATGTTGCGCGCCTAGTACCAAATTAATTCCAATATAACCCGAAGGAAAGACCAAAGACAGAATGACCGGAACGTATAATCTTGTGCGAATTCGTTTCGTGCTTACTGGCAATTCATCAGTAGCAGCGGGAATTACGCCATTTAACCACAATATATGTTGGTAAGGAATGTGTTAACTAACTAACTAACTTCATATGAAGCCTTCGACAATGCGATTTCAAAGCCAACTCACTATATCTAATATATAGCCAAAGCCTGTTAAGAGTACCACCACTATGGCTATGGTTTCATTACCAGATAACAAAACTACGGTTACTGATTAAGTACATTGTACAAAAAACGGATTTCATTGTATGGTAACGCTCATTAAAATTGAGAATTACAAATATTTCTAAACACCTGTTACTCCAGCAAATCCATACACTCTAGCCTTGATCGATATCAATTATAGTATTTCACGGTAATCATGACATCAATTAAATACATCTATAACAGGTAGATATTGTTTGTGGCGTAGAACAAATATATATGTAATTATGTATTAGGTGTTGCGCATTTAGTAGCAAATTAGTTCAAATATGACCGTAAGGATAAACCAAAGTCAGCATGAACAATACGTACAATCTCGTGCACATTCGTTTCGTTCTTATTGGCGGCTCATCAGGAAGAACCGGTATTACGCCCTTTACACACTATATATAAAATATAAACCAAGCCTGGAAAGGGTACCAACATTCTTGTCGTTGTGTCAGTACTTGATAACAGCACTATGGTTTCCTAAAAGGTACTGGTATGATAGACAAAATGCTGTTACCCCTTAACCCCTTGGTATATAGATTATATTTAATGCGTAAAGGGTGTAATACGGGCTCCTACTGATGAGTCGCCAGTAAGTACGATACGAATGTACAGGAGATTACACGTACCGTTCCTGAAGTCTTCGTTGTATACTTCTGCTCAAGTTTGAACTATTTGTTACTAGGTGCGCAACACCTAATACATAATTGCATATATATTAGTTCTCCGCCACAAACAATATCTACCAATTAGAACATTTGACTGGCAATACGTTAGCTTTGTTTTACAATCGGCAAAATATAATAGGATCGGTGTTTCTTTCAAGCATTCAAAATTAATTTTAAAAACTTTTATCACTACCCCGAGAAATCAATGATTAGCTAGTTGTGGAATAAGTCAGATAAACTTGGATTGGTGTTCATTTGAACCTGGAAACCTTGGTGAAAATGATTATAGTAGTTGTTTCATGCTGGAAGTCTGACTGTTTTATTTATAATTGCCAGAATAACTGATTCAATAATTCAAATATGGCTTTCTTAAACGGCGTGAGCTCAAAATGAATCGGCAAATTATATCGCTGTATTCACTAATATGGGATCAATAAATGGCAAATGCTTAGATAGACGAAAGAATGACCAAGTAACAATTAGTAATGACTGAGTTGTTTTACCCCTAATGTAACAAAATGGATAATTGGGTAAACATTTACATTAGAAAAAATATTTTAAAATATTCCTTCGAACCTAGGCCACTGACTTAATGCATTGCATCTTTAAGTCAGAAAAACTATATTGATTGTTTCAGATTACTAGATTTTCTCTCTCTTCTCATAAAACTTTACGATTTCGAGCGAATTCATTCGCAGTATCAGCAAAGACACGTTGATAATACGCATGTCTAACAGGATATGAGCGTTGTCTAACCGGATTATTTTGGCGCTGCTTTGCAAGATCGTCCTAATAAATCTACACTTAAAGATGAGAGATGCAGAGTTTACGTGCATTTGCATTTATTTTTAAAGATAATTATAATTAGGAGATCAACTTTTCTGCATTTACTAGGAAAATATATTATAGTTCGGAGATAGAAGATAAATTTACCGAATATCATTTTAATCGCATTTGAATTGACAGTTACTGCAATTATCAGCTCGAAATTAGAAAAAAATTAATTTGGTTTAGTCAATATAAATCAATTTATAAGATCGAATTTTAATTGGTTTAAACGCCGCAAACTACTGAGACTTCCTCGCATATTTAAAAAAGGCTTATAATGAAGTTTAAGCTATCATTCACATTAAATGGGTCAAACGTTTAACGCAAATCTAGTTGCCTGATTGAAATGTACCAAAACCTCAAAAAGCGCTGACTTGAAGCGATTTTTGTATTCTTCGATTGGTTGATTTGCGTCGTCAGAGCGATTAGGCAGAAGGATAACTATAATTGCTTGCTAACGGTAAGGACCCTAACCTGGTCAAAGCCTGGTCAATTATTCGCATCTCTGTCGTCGGATTCCATAGAAGCACAATGAGAGGGGTCTCGCAGGTGTTAGTTTTGCCACCACAAACTACATTGAAGTCAAGAGAACCATTTAAAACCATGCAGAACGTAGTGTATTCACACTTACAAACTTGTCATTTTAATTTCTAGAATGATCAATATTTGGTTGTTTATTACGCTAAACCAAGATTTGTTGGATTAAAGGAGTTTGCTGCATCTCTTTACTTAGTATAATATCATTCATGCTTGAATCATATTAGATGGTTATCCGATGTTGTTCGAGACATTTTAAATTCCGATCTGTCATTTAAAGTTAAATTGATTTTCAATTTTTAATTCTAAGATAATTTTAGAGTCAGCGATTCGGAGAACAAAAACTTAGATTACCTTACCAAGATTTGCAAGGCATAGAATAAATACGGTGAGACATTTTCGGATTATAACTCTTAATCTCTTTGTAACTACTTGGTTGCATTTAAAAGTCTGATGTTTGTGAGTCCTCGAACATAATTCAATGGACCTTTCAAAACGAATCCCTAGCATTTTGAAAGGAAACAAATTTGAACAAACACTAAAACCCAACAAATGTTATAAAATAAACTATTTTCAAGACACGTTTCTTTATTTAGACACATGTGCTAACTAAAATATACGTTGCTGTCTGGTAATATAAATCAAACGAGTTGTTCAAACTATGCGCAAAATTTTATCAATGTTTATTCAAATTAATATTTTTCGAAGACTACAATATCGATAAATATTCATTAAGAAAAAAGGTATGTGGTTCAAAAAATAAGAAATATTTCAGTAGCCTATTAAATTCTGTTCCGAGTGATATTAATATATGTTTATATAACGTCTAACAAGCTTAATTTAAAAGAAGTTTATAGTTAAAAACAATAAACTAACTTTCAAGCAACTATTGGTGTAATTTTGAAAAAAAAGTTTTTTCCTAATGAAATTACATGCTAATCAATGAGCAAATATAGAATATTTATTAAATTGTTTGATTTTTATTCTTTTAATTATTTTGAAAAGGATACATATATATATATATATATATATATATATATATATATATATATATATATATATATATATTCTTATAATTAGGAAAAAAACACAAATAACTAAGAGGATAATGGCCATTTATTTCGTGAATACTAAACGTCTCTTATACAATCATACATATTTATACATTTTGGGTTGTTAATTGGTTATGTTTTTGGTGACAAATCTGACTGGTTATTACTGCTGTTTCTTGTTTTGACTAGTAGGTGAGTGTGTATGCGTTTGTGTTTGTATTGTGTATGTGTGTTTGCATGTAAAGGTCATTCTCGCAGTATTGCGAAGTGATGTCTGAGATCTTGTCATGATTGTTTTGATAACTTGAGAGTTAGCCATTTGTGCAAATTGTTCACTGTTATCTATACAAGTGCTGTTTTTCCCAGTATAGTTAATTGTTTCACCCCGCTGCGCGAGAGTGCTATTTTCGCTTGGTAACAACGCTAATGTTGATTGTCTTGTTAAACGCTCACACTGTTTGGAGACTTCTGTCATCGTATGCGCCTCTGTTATCTCAACTTCACCTTGTTGCCAATCCGATTGTACGTTTGTTGATTCTAATCGATTAGAATCAACAAACGTACAATCGGATTGGCA
Organism: Eudiplozoon nipponicum; assembly: GCA_029291075.1. Classification (NCBI taxonomy): domain Eukaryota; kingdom Metazoa; phylum Platyhelminthes; class Monogenea; order Mazocraeidea; family Diplozoidae; genus Eudiplozoon; species Eudiplozoon nipponicum. Next base: position 27,971 of record JAQBSW010003312.1, read on the forward strand.
ACAAGGTGAAGTTGGATAACAGAGGCGCATATATGACAGAAGTCTCAAACAGTGTGAGCGTTAACAAGACAATCAACGATTAATTGTTATAAGCGAAAATAACTCAGCTGTCTCTGCAGCTTGTATAGACAGTGAACTATTTGCACAAATGGCTAACTTCTCAAGTTATCAAAACAATCATGACAAGATCTCAGACATCACTTCGCAATCTGCGAATGACCTTACATGCACACATACACAATACAAACACAAACGCTACACCTCACCTACTAGTCAAAACAAGAAACAGCAGTAATAACCAGTCAGATTTGTCACCAAAAACATAACCAATTAACAACCCAAAATGTATAAATATGTATGATTGTATAAGAGACGTTTAGTATTCACGAAATAAATGGCCATTATCCTCTTAGTTATTTGTGTTTTTTTTCCTAATTATAAGAATACTGTGTTAATTAAAACGGCATGGATATCATAAAGAATATATATATATATATAATGTGTATAATGCTTCTTTTATTATTGAGAAATACGAATTTAACCGTCTTCTCCTTTACTTTAAATTTTGTGCATACAGATATGGTAGAAGTCTACATTTTATCTAATCCACTAATAATAAAGTATTAAACTGAAAGACCTTTATGTCATATAAATGAAAACGACGGAAGTTTCGAGATATTTTGCCTGGCGTAATAAAATTAATGCTCTACATTCGACTTACCTCAAACGAGTTCACAAGCCACAATGAAAGATTGGCGATTAGCAAAAAGAGTACAGCTGATCTGCCCGGTTTGATGATTGCTTGATTACGACAATGTGGACCTCGTCGCGAGGCTTCGACTATAAAAGTCAATTGTATCAAAGATTGCAATATCTCCAAAAAGCATTTAGCTACATACAACACCGCAATGTCAGTCTCCTAAATGGTGTACAATGTAAATAAGTCAAGTTAAAAAAGTATTCTTCGAATCAGATTTTCAATGAAAGGTGTGAATACGTGCTAAAGTATCAGAAATCTCCAATTGTCTTAGAAATTATATTTAACTGTAGTAGTTTAGTTAAGACTAAATGCACAATTTCTGCAGCTAGACATTTTAAATCCAGAGTAATCGATGCATAAATTAAAAGTGCGTTATATGAGGACTTTACGTTCTGCAAATCAGAGTTACCAATATGTTCGTGCCCAGTTTCGAGCCCTATCCCTGGAAAATTATGGACAGTAGGTGGAGAGTTCCTAATAAGGACAAAACTGGTTTACTAGATGAATTGACTTTTCCACATTCTACAATGCTTACTTTATACTGACCAGCGTATGCACACAATGTGACATGTGTTTACATCAATGTCGCAATCTTGATTTAGACAATGACTTCGAGTTCACTCTTTGAATTAGATAGGATAAATATTACATAATCGTTCTTCTCATGTCTGAAAACCACTGATATATTGTCTAGAAATCCGGCACAGAAATTGCGTTTCAAACCTATTTTATGTTAAAGCCGACAATAGCTGTTCTTTTAGGACACCTGGAGTTTAAGAACACACTTCTTTTATAAACATAACATGGGTAGAAGACTTGAATATGTTAATCCTCTCCATTATGTGTATAATCAATATTTTACACTCTTTTTAACGAGTGATCAACAGGGAAACGATGATAATATTCCAGATCTTCGTTATCGTTGTATGTTGTGCATCAATGCTACATCCAAGCTGGATAGTCCAAACATTTGATCTATTTAACATTTATTGGTATCTCAACTCAATGATGTGGATTTATCAATGTTTGATCGAGGAGGTATAAATACTTTATTATTTTATGAAGGAAAAACTACATTTCATATGTCGGTCAATTATTGTCATTAAAATAGTTCCTTGTGCGTTATACTGTTTTTGCACTTTAACTATACTGGGTAATCTGTGGGACTGAACATTTATAAAGGAGCGGATCACTATGTTCTTGAACATATTCGTCATTAGCAATAATATTATTCTTTAATATTATCTATTTCTCATATCAATTATCATACGAAGCTTTTTTCATACCTAACTCTGTATTGCTAAATTTTTTTTTATACATATATTGTAGTCAAACTTTCTGCTTAGAACAGGCGTACAAGTTTGCTTTTGAGGTTTAAAACAAGTTTACTGCCTCACCTATGAGCGTGCTACGTGTAAATTACAGTTATACACTAGCATATTATCTATTATATTGCATCTCTTCCGACTTAAACATCCAAATTACTCCTCACAATCGATTATTATAGACCAAAGAACATGCTACCGTGTGAAGTGATAATTTATTGAGGATATACGGCAGGAGTTATGCAACTGCTCCGTTCTTATGGCGCCCCTCGTACTGCGCCAAAACGCAATTTTTGTCTTTTGCCGACTTATCTATTTTACATAAAGATCTAACTAAGCACCACAGTGTTGTTCATTATAGACCAGACACCATGCCACATGTGTAAATGATATTGAAGCGAATTTTAAAAAAATATAAGTTTATTTTAAAATTAAAACATGTTTATATAAAACAGTATTTATATGTTTATATATATGTAACCAAAATGCTAGACACAAAATGCCAAAAATAATTTTTCAGGATATTAAAGTATTTGTTCTATAATTTTTACTTTATACCCGAATATATATATATATATATATATATATATATATATATATATATATACAAAGGAATATATTTCTGCATGTATGATTAAATACTTGAAAGGTGATGTAAAATTCGTTATCTTATTACATAAACCCTTCACATTAACTGCCAAATTTATAAAGTTCAGTTCATTTAAATCATTACCAACCAAACACACATATCTATAACTTTAAATAGATATGAATAAATATTAGTTTAGCCATTATTATGTAATTGTAGTGCAAAATTGAGAAACAATTCATATTTTGAACTCAAATTTATTGCAAATAAGTTATGTACAACGCAAGTTTTGTTTATTTTACCTGCTTTGTGATAAATGTAAATTTCCACATATGATTTTTGCCCAATTAAAATTATATAGATATCTTTCTTTCTATACATGGCCAATAAGTACATATATAAATAAGAAACTTTATAAAGATTTATCGTAACGGTAGAGGATCAAAGTTAATAGCTTGGATTAGGAACGTCTAAATATAGTAAAATTTGATTAGTATAATCAAAATCAAAACTGCATTTCAACTGCGTTAAAATTATGCTTTGATCGATTATAATCCTGAAGGCTGATTCTAGAAAAGATAAGTTTTGAAGTTGTTTGCGCAAAATAATTTTAAATAGAACCATAAATACAACTATGGGGATGATGATATTATACATAAATGCTTCGGGATTACATTACAATTTCAGTTAGATAAATTAGGTGGTATTGAGCATGACGTTGATTTAAATCAAAAAGATAGACACAAACACGAAAACAGTTAGTGAAGTCGGAAGTTTATAAACTCTTTTAGAACAATTACAAAAATTCCAGATCGTCTAAACTGACTGTAAATTTTTCCTCAGCGTATGTGTAAAGTAACCAATAAAAATACTTAACCATGGAATATATATTGCAATTACACATGAAAACATGAGATAGGTTGTAAATTATATGAAGACAGTATAGATTTGGCAATAACTTTCTGAGAAAGACTTGAAAATTTGAATTTTATTTAGCCACTCTTGTGGTAAAGAAAAATGAAGAAAAATTCAGGCTATTTTATGAGCTGAACCGTCTTTGAGCTGAGATAATATCTAAAAATGTGGTATATCTTAGAGCCGATTAAATTGGACCTAAGTTTCTAGAAAAGCAGTGAGATTTTAATGATAAATGGTATAAATAATAAATTAACCTGATCGTATTTAAAAGATAAATGAAGACATTAATGAAGTATATTATTAGAATAGATTAATTACTTTTATCACATGGTAAATCGCTAATAAGGATTGAGAAATTATTACCTAGAGCGCATGATATTTTAAATTTCTACAAAAATAGTTAAAGTAGACTAACTGAAATACTTCATAATTCAAAAATTTATAAAATGTCAGATTGTCTTTATTACATAATTAGAAACCATTCTCATTTGTGAAGATTATGTACTGCAGAACACTTATTCATTTGTAGAAAGTATTAAGAAGTAAAAATTTTTGAAGCATGAAAGATTGAAACTTCTAGTTGCTATATCAATGTTTATTACATCAGGGCGCAAGTAGAATTGGAGAGCGTTAAGAATTTTCTAACTGAAATTCCGGAAGAATTAGAAGGGAATAAAACTGTGCTAAGAGATATTATATAAACATTTAAAATGTGTATATCGTTTACCCACTTTACGTAAGAAAAGTGAATTCTATAAACAGGAAAAAAGATGTTCCTATTGGTCAATCATTGACCGACCCTGTTGAGAACATTTTTATACTATTTGAAGCAAAAGATCTTTCTGGGAAAACAACCATGACGCCCAAATTGTTTGTAAATTTTCTTGATGATATTTTCGTTAGTCGAAATCATATTTGTAAAGAATTAGAAAAAAATACAGCTAAACTACTGAATAAATTGCAATATACGTTCAGTATAGATAGATGTAAGTTTGAAACTGAATAGTTGGATATTATTAAGTAATGTTTTTAAGAATATTAATGGCTCAGTTGTCCCAATAAATCTCTTCGCTAACCACACTTGCGGAAAGCAAAAAGACCTTCTAAATTCGATGATATTAATAAAGTGCAAAAAAAATCGAAGGAGATTTTCATGAAAACATGATATTCGATAAAAATGACAAAAATACAATGATAACTATCGTAATGATGTCGGATTATAAAAAAAGACCAGTTAAAGCATGACACATTCTTGTAAATTGTATACGAGTGTGAAATAAATTGATTTCATGTTAAGATGATATTTGAGGACATTATCAGCTGAATAAAACACGTGAAAGCTATTAAAACAAACTCTCTTACTGGGCGTTAAGCTACCGAACCAGAAAAAGAAACCTGAACACATTAATATGTTAGAAGTAAATATATTATATTGTAGAGTTCATATTACTTTGCATTTTTTTGTAGAGCATTTTGCCAATAGAAGTACAAAGAGTAGAAAATAAAGCGAAATTTATAAATGGCCACATACTGAGATTCAATTTGAAGAGACACTCAAAATTGACTGCTATAATGGGAAGGCTATAAATGAATTTCAATATGAAATAATAGTAGATTGACAAGGATTATCAAATGAGTTAATTTCAATAAAATCCACAAGTTATGTCATGAGTGTAACAGTTGTAAAAAACCTATGGGTTCAATATTTATTGAAGGCTTATTTGTTGGTAGGAAACTTGAGTCAAATGAAATAAGTGTAATAATAAAACCTTCAGAGAACCAGAATTAGAGCAATTTAACATAAACTAAGATAGTATGTCTAGAAATTTTAATATTAATCCGTCTCAGCTCTGTTAACAATGCAATTTGGGAAACTTGGATTTCGCCTCATACCTTAAATAGAATTAGTCTCCTTCTTCGCTTATCAATTTCTTTATATATTTCATTTTGTCTGTCAAACACCTTTACAGATGTAATGTCAGTTTACGTACAATTCGGATTATCTATTGATTTTATTTAGTTTTTGTATCGGATCACCTGATTTAATTATAAATATCTCTCAATGTGACCTTGAAACTTACTCTTTACATAAATATGATAACAAGCGCATATGGTTCACCCACAAAACTTTGGGACTAAATTTATAAAACCTTGTAATGGAAACTTAAATTTTAATTATTTCGATTTTTCTTATTCGCACTTCCCGTAATCTATGAGTCTCTAAGATTTTAATGAAAAGGTAATCAAGTATCATGTACAATCAGCATATCACAGAAATTTATTTCGAATGATAATATTTGGCTCAATTATATATTTTACTGATCATATGATTAAGAAAAGTATTTAGAAAACTACCACCGTCTTAATAGTATAGTATGCCTGCATATTATGAATATATGAATATATATATATATATATATATATATATATATATATATATATATATATATATATATAGTTAGTTTTAATTTTATTTAAGGCTGTGTATGTGTTTGTGATCAAAAAAGATTCGGATAAGTTAAGAGTTGCGCGTTATATCGGTCATGTGCATAGAGTATATAATTAAGGATTTTAAATTGTCGTGCAAGTATGCAATCCTTAACATTTATATATATATATATATATATATATATATATATATATATATATATACTGGTGTGTCATGCACATATGGATAAATATTTATTGAAAGACTTTTGTTTGGTCTCTTATTAATATTGGGGGATTATCGTTAATATCTTTTGCAAAGAATTTAAATAAAATTGTTGTTTTTATCCTGTATATTGATCACGTATTAAATCAAAATCACTGTGCTTTAATATAAAATTGAAACATTGCTGTATGCAAACCTACTGTGCTAACTGTACATAAATTATCCGCAAAAATAAAGACGTTTAACGGAAAACTTTCTTCTTTCCAAAGCATTAAATGTGTTAATATTTCTTTCATTAATACAACACTGGTGAACTGCTGTTTGCAGATCTACGTTTAGCAGAAACTTTTCTGCTCTCCAATCCATTAAATGTGTTAATGTTTCTGCCATTTAGTATCAAGAAGATTTATGAAAATCGAAGCGACCGATCAACATTTTAGATCAACGTAAGTCACAGAAAATTGAGTATAAAATAATAAAACATATTTTAAAATCGTTGGGCATAGTTAAACTTTAATAAATTCTCATTTGTAGAAATTTCTAATAGAGATTTTCGTCATGTGACCGAAATATCAAGGCTTATACTTCGGCCCACTCATGGATCAACAACTTCATCAAGAAAACAAACTGTGAATCTCCTGACAAGTATAATGTACCGAGACTGAAAAAATTGCCACACTAATCAAAATTTACTATAGTTGACTTAGTATACAAGCCAATCAGATAAAAAGGGCGACATCTATGCGCAAAATCAACAGGTGCATCAGAATGCAATTTCAAGCTATGAAACGATTCTTTAATCTACTTACAAAACTGGCTACGTTTTGCCAGGCGCAGGCTGATGCGACGTGTAGAATGGAAAATTTACAGACGTTTCTTATAATAAAACAAAAAGTTAACACAGTAGTACATTCTATTGTGCCCTTTTAAAACTAATAAGCCGACAGCTCCCAGAAAAACACTAAGTTTAATTTCTTGATTTCCTAGAAAATGGCATTGTATTCGACAGACCACGAATCAGTTAAATTGGTAAGTTTAATCCGCCATCACCTTAAATCCAAGTATTTTTAGATAACTTCTAATAAGTCATCAAAATGTGAACCAGTAGCTAGTTGATAGGTGAGACAAAATGCTTTCTGATGAACAAGAACTAAATCGAAGTGTGAGGTTTATTTGAAGGAGATTGACCGCTACAAATTGCGTCAATATGATCATCGTCTATACATTAAATGGCCAAGAGACTGGAAGAGAAATCGTCATTATTTTCTTTTGTACTATTAAGTGCGTGAAAATATACACCTCTAAAAAAATATAGCTGAGTCAATAGAAAATGTTATTCAAAATTGTCGGTTATATAATAATTGGAACATCACAAATTACGGAGTTTGAGAAATAAACTCTTTCTAAAGTTCTACGGCGTTTTCCACTCTTCGCAAATTACTTCATACAAAATAATTAAACCATGAAAGTTGGAACACAGGTCTTCAGTTCCTAGAAATATAGTACTCTTAATGTGGCCACGGCATTCGCAATTTCGTTGACAATCTAATTTAACTAATTAGTTATTTCTCATAAAGGTAGTAATGCACTTAACTAAAATTGTCAAATGTAACGCAAACATCCGTCTTGACATTTATTAATGAGTTAATTTTTTAAGAACAAAATTATTATCTAGTATATGGGAGCTCTCAACAATCGCATAAAATATAATGGTTGCATTAAAGACAAAATTGTCTGGAAATATTAAATAAAAGAATAAAAGTAATCATGATCAAGAGCATCATCACGGGCAACAATACAAAAAACTTTAGTAACTGATCCTTCAAAGCCATATAATCATAAGGAAATTTTTCTTTTAAATAAAAAATTAAATTAAATTTTAAAAAGAATAAACAAATAAAACGAATCAAAAAATGAAATAATAATAATATTAAAATAATAATTTACATTTAAAAATGTTATTAGTCGAGCTTGCGGAAATAATAATGCTCCCCTATTTATGGTACTTGTGTGGAACTGAAATTAAACAAATTATTGATTATTACGATAAAGAGGCGTGTAAAATGGCGAAATAACTTTTTCATCTATTAATTAGAAAGGTAGGCAAGAAAAGAAATATGCGACGTAAATAGAGAATAGCAGATTGACTAGTAAACATAATATTTATGCGCGAGTGTGAGAGTCATTCTGAATAACAAAATTAAACCATGGTAAATCGACGTAATAAAACAAATTAGCTTTAAAACTACATAATTTTTATTAATCAACTATATGAAAAACGACATAAGTACGCTCAAATATCGTAAGTTATTTAAAATAGCTCCGGTTTCCAGGTATGAATTGTCTTGTAAATTGGAGATACAAATTGGCCGAGATGTCGTTCTAACTACCTTAACTTTGTTATAAATAATATGAAAAGCAACACCGTTATAAGAGCGAATTGGCAAAATGTAGAAAGGCTCAATTTGCTATGTTTGACCGACGTATTTTAACGAAACTGGCAGATAAAGCTGTCAAAGCCGAGCATTTATTCTAAAGGATAGTATGAATATAAAATACGATGACGCTAACAAATTCTTTAAATCAAGTTTGCGAGCATGAAATAAACGCCAATTACATTTTATTTAACCAGCCTTCGAACAACATAGCAAAAATACCACCAGTCGCACGCACTGACGCCTTTCGACCTTCCATGACCATCATCAGAGTACGACGGCAAACTGACTAGCGAGGATCGATCCGCATTGCAGATATATGGAAAGCAAAATTAGATATGCGGCTCCCACCCATAGTAGCCTTGCATACATTTTACGGGATTGAAAATATCGGCTGCACAATTTCTATGCAGTCCCGAAATTTAACTGTTTGTAGATTTCGCCACACATATATATATCGTCAATATGATTAAACAATAATTGATTGCGCAAACTTGATTTAAAGAATTTTTACCACCACCCGCGTAATCAATATTTTATTTGTATTGTCGACATATATGTGTGGAGAAAGCTACAAATAGGTAATGTTCGTGACGACATAGAAATTGTGCAGCCGACATTTCCATTCACGTACAATGCATGCAAGACTACTTGAGGTGAGAGCCGCATATCTAATTTTGCTTTCCATATATATGCAATGCGGTTTGATCCTCGCTAGTCAGTTTACCGTCGTACTCTGATGATGATCAGCGCAGGTCGAAACGCGTCAGTGCGTTGTGACTGGCGGTAGTTTTATTATGTTGTTCGACGACTGATTAAATACAATGAGATCAGTGTTTACTTCAAGCTCGCACACTTGATTTAAAGAATTGTTACCACCACCCGCGCAATCAATAATTGTGCAATGGTAGTAACGCAAACAAATATTTGTACTTCTAAAGAGTGTTATATTTAAAAAAAATTTGACTGTAGCATTATAGATATAATTGTGTGCCACGGTAAAATGTTACAAAACCCACAAATGTTTGGCTCTTTTTTATTGAATGTGGCAGCTAACAGAGCTTTTAAAATTGATACATAAATTTTGCGGTCAGATTTTCAAACGTAAATCTTCTCTGAGAAACAAACGCTTTCAGTTCATTAAATCCACCATGTTTAATTTATGATTTAATGTTAGCTAAGTATGATCTTGATGCATTGGTTCTTCATCACAAAATCAATTTGATGTTAATGGAAAACTACAAAAAAAATGTCCACATGGTTTATGTTTAACCAAACAAACTTGCTTTAAAGAAATAATTCCCGCATAGCAATTAATTTAACGTCTCAATAATTTGAATGAGTTTTTTTCATAAGGCAGATGGTAATGTCATGAATTAAATAATTCTCATTCAGATACAATCCATATGTTAAGCCGATTGTTTTGTCTCATTTGGTGAAATCATCAAATGTACACAGAAATCTCATAGAGGCTGGAATCCGTAAACTTCATAGTAGATGAAAGAACGAAACTGTAAAATATATAGAATAAAATTCTTGCTTATATTTATCCCAAAGTATCTACATATGTACAGGTATATATTGAAAGTCAAAAAAATTGTACATAAGATGATGAGAGTGTGAGAATTGGAGGAACAACCAAATATTTGTATGCATAATCTCCAGTTCAGACTCAAAACCTGAACATTATTTTACAACATGCATACGTCAAGTCACTGTTTGTTTATCCACAGAGATTTATGTATTAACTCATTTAAAAATGTATTTCTTAATTAACTTTATGGTACAAACTGGACAAAATATTTGTGAAGTTTCAATGAGTTGTTGCGCAATTGCAGACACGCTAACACCATTTAATTTTGAACAGGCGTTTAAACTGAAATGTGTTTTCATGCTGGTTATTAAACGTCTAGTAGATTCGCCTACGAAAGCGGATCGAAACCTGGCACGTCTTTATTGATAAATTGTGTTCGGAATCGACATTAGTAGCAGCTTCTGTTTATTTGTTCGTAAATGCATGTGTCACCTAAACATCACTTTTAATTTAGCTCAAAAAACGCGCATTTCAACGATGCCTAAAGTTTTCCGCTCAACTGGTGTCAACTTAAATTGGAGTTTGAAGTATATAGCTTACCTTTTTGTTTCTTCACACGTCTGTCTCTTTTGATTACTAATTTAAACAATTAACTCAGCCAAATTTCTTTAAGAAATCAAGTGTTTCTTGCTTTAAAATATTCGTAATCTATTGAGTCTTGACTAGCCATTATGTCAATTTTTGGTAAAACAGACGCAAACTATAGAAAATGTATAGTAAAAAGACACGAACATGCTAGAATGAAAATACGCAGAAAACCAGGATGGTTTACAGTAAATAGTTTTTCTTAATTTATCATTAAACTCATCAATTAAAAGTAAAACCACGAACAGATGAAATTCGACATTCTCAGGTGCTGTTGATAGATAAATTTTGTTTGAGGCAGTTTTCGTGATTGCGACCTGCTTTTAAGGACACAACAAATCTCATTAACGTAAAGTATTTTTTGTGAAAATTTATTTATATGTATTTTATGTTACGTGTTCTGAAGATGGCCTAGGAAAATCGCAGCCAATATTGGAGATAGGGTGATCCACATTGACACAATTTCGATATGTTTATGGATACTTCCATTATAGCGGAAGTGTACATTTTTGGTGCATAGCAAATAAATTTGCAAAGAATATGATCTTCAACCGTTATTGATAATAGGCTTCACTCTATCGCCTGACTTTATCTTAAAATTCTTTTTCCATTGAAACATTCTTAAATAAGAATCTCTTCTGAAAATAAACTTAAATCTTATTTTGAACACAAATGTACTGAATTTGATTTTAATTGGTGTGTGGGCCCTACTTTTCTCTTCACAAAAAAATTAATTACTCTTTATTTTTAAGGAAAAGCAGTTGATAGGTAAGAGCAGAAGCGTTTCTCTACAATAGAAATTTAGCTCTTAAATTCATATGAGGGTAATAAATTCGTCTCACATCCAAAATAATATACTACAAGAAACGACTGTAAATGTAAAATATAGTTGTTTATTTAGATTTCTGTTTAGGGGGATTGTGTTTCAGTATTAAATAATCCCACCTATATTTACAGATATATATATATATATATATATATATAATTTCTCATAATATCTACTCACGTTTCATTGTATAGGCACGTGCCGCGTACATCGGTGTGTCTATAACTGTTATGGTTTCAGCGAACGAAATGATCATGGTAAGGAAACGTGATAAGTAATATAAAATCCACAAAAATTGTTAAACAAAATAAATTTTTCAACGATGACAAAGCAAATAACAAGTAGCAAAATTTATGAAGCCCCAAACATGCTAATCTGAATTACCTTCCTGTCGTTGTACTCAATAAGGAGTTTGAATATACTACACATTTATTCCGGATATTTCGACTACCAGTTTAGGAATATTTTTGTTAACGGAAAGCATATCCCACAAGCAATTTGACAAACATAAATTTAAATGAAAAATTTTGTTCAAACCAGAGGTCGAAATATTTGGAGTAAAATTGAAGACAGTGGTTGCAAACACCTTATTTGGTACAACAAGGGCCTGGTAATTAATTTCTTTACTGTCGCGCAATATGTTTCTTTTTAAGCTATTCTTAATCCATTACTCCTAATCTATCGCTATAATTAGTTATCTATTCATATTCGTGCAATGGTGGCATCCTAGTTTTAGTCGGTGCTGTGTTTCTAGTGAAACCTAGCGATTTTTTTGACCGTGTTTCACTCATGATGTAATCTTTTTGCATAGTTTAAATATATTTCATAATCTATCTCGTTTTCCTGCAAAGACTAAGTATTGTTACGCGCCTACAGTCAAGTCAGGTAGTTGTGTGCACATTCTCTATAGAATGAAATGTATGATCCGATTTAGTAATACGTATAAAATTCGCGGAAATACTCTGTTTTTTTCTAATCAACTGGATTGGGCGCATTGTTTTGACAACATACATGATACTACAGGTCTTGCATGGTATTTAATGCACATTGGTGTATCTTAGTGTTCATTTGTTCCTAGGAAGTTTACATCTCATATTAAGGAACTATCTTAAAGTGGTTTCTTTATACTACTTCAATTCTACTGATTTTTAAAATCTGCTTTGGAGTCCAATAATAACATGATCCTAAAATGTTCCTCTGACTCTTTCTCAGATTTTGCACACTTCGATTTATGATTAAATTTAATTACGACATTTAGCATTGTTATTTCTTTTCACTTATGAAGACAATTATTATAAAAGAATATTTCAAACAGTTTGCCCAATTCCAACTCCAAATGTTTTTTTAACCGTTGATGCGAAGCTTCTAATTGTAAAAGAGTTTGCAATAAAAATTTTTGTCTTACACGTATGTTTTTACACTAAATTAAGTTCGATCCATGGGTTTGTTTCCCTTCCATAAATTTCAATCTCTTATTAACCTGGTATCCGATAAATGCAATTCATCCGATGAATACGTTTAAATGTAAATCGAAATTCACTAATATATGGTACACGAATCGTAGCTACAGCTTGGCTTTCAATAGGATCTTATCTAAAATATTCTTCCAGAGAAGTGCATAAATACGTTTACAAATGAAATCGATACAAGATTTCCCATTGAGACACATTTAATGTTTTGAAATTTTTTTTCTTAAATGTACAGTAATTTGACAGGATACATAAATTCAAGAAGTTTATAACGAGCCCAATCGTAATTTTAATTCTCTATCATATTGACAAATCATTAAAATCCTCGATAGCAAATCAACGCTTCTGGTATCATTATATATTTCACCTTGAATATCCATTTAAAGCAATGCATAAGCGTATAATTCCGACTTATTATTTCTATTTTATCAGCCCTACCGGGAAACCTCGGTAAACATTTTAAATCATCAGATTGGAAGAAAGAAATTAAAATCGATATTTTTTAGTTCTTACTAATTAATTTAGAATTGCATTTATACAAATCACAATTAAACTTTTTAATTATAATCAAATAATGATCACGTACAACGATGAAGGACAGAGTGTATGGTTTAACTGGAGTAACAGGTGTTCGGAAATTTTTGTAATTCTCAATTTGGGTGAACTTTAGCATAAATTTATATCCATCAGGTTGGTATCATGTACCGACACTCGGAAACCATAATGTTAATATCCGGTACTCATCGATTTCCAAATAGTGGGTATCAGTTACTTTCAACACAATAGCCATAGTGTTAGTATCCTTTACAGACTCGGTATATATATAATGTAGTGGAGTTAAAGCATTGAAGTCGCATTGTCGTTGACTTAAGATTATGCTAGCTTCACCATTACAGGTTTTCACATTCGTCTAGGAAGATTGTACAGTCCTTATTATTCCACATTCTTCTAATACTCAAATATATAGTGGTTAAAGGGCGTAATACCGGGGTCCTACTGATGAGTCGCCAGTAAGCACGAAACGACATCAAAGAGATTATACTTTCTCGTTCATGCTGCCTTTGGTTTATCCTTCTGGTCACAACTGAACTAATTTGTTACTAGGTTCGCAAAACCTAATACATACTTGCATATATATTAGTTCTTCGCAACAAACTGTATTTAACGTACAACAGATATAGCATAAACTCTAAATGATGTGGAATATTTCATCTAAAATTTTGAAGAAATTCATCATTTTTCAAGCAAAGTTTTATAAATGAAAAATTTATCTACTAGCTCTATTTTTGGATAAGATATTGCTAAAACTTAAATTGGTTAATGGATGATAGATTAGTGATATGTAAACGTGGTGAGGAACATATAGAAAATTTCCTAAACTACTAATCAAATTAGTGAGGTAAAAGTTATGATTGAGAGGGAATAGTCTTGCGAAATACCGCTTTTGGATGTCAAATTAGTAGAAAAGATAGAGAAATTAGAGAAATATATTTATGAGAACGCGTCTTTCTCGCTAATCATTTTTAATTTAAAGTCAAATATTCCGTATCAGATGAAATACATTATCTGAAAATAATTGACAATTAAAAGTCGTAGATTATGCTGTGGGGAATATGCAGTAAAAATGGTTATTATTGTAAGTTTTTCTAAAAGGCCGTGATACAGACCGTAAGAAAATTTTACTCTAAGTCGCAGTTCGTAAAATCTGATAGAGCGAATGAGAATCGTAGTGTCATGTTGATCCCATACTTCAAAATACGCAGAATATTAAAATTCGAAACAACAACAACAATAATGAAACTGTGCTAAGACAGCCCTCAAATTTAGACAATGAACTTCATAACAATAAAGAACAGTTGAATCCTTTGAAGTATCAAGAGTGTATGGAATCCTGATCATGTGAGTGAAACCACGCAAACAATAATGGTTAAAATGGGGAGGCACAGAACTGCATGAAAATACAGACGACACTATGTGGAAATTGAAAATACAATTAAATTGATAATTATTGACGCATAGCGATTTGCAGTCATTTCACAAATACGAGATTTATTAAGTAATCTATTGAAATCATACCATTAAATGATATTGCGTGGAGAAAAATCGCTAGGTTTTTATTTTTATTGCAGTACTGACTATTGGTTAGATGCGCGGATTGCACGAGTCATAGTTTAAAAATAGCTTCAGAAATGATAATGAATATTGAATTAAGATTAGTTTCATGTGGCTTTTTATAGGAATCATATTTTAATAAATTATTTTCAGTACCATGTTTAATAGTTTATTCAAACGAACATTGGTTGCGCGAGCGGTGATAACAATTAGCATAATCAAAGTTGTGATCTTGATATATGAAACCGAACCATTAATTACTTACATATTAAATACTTCTTGTTGCGGAGAGCTAATATATATGCAAGTATGTATTAGGTGCTGCAAACCTAGTAAAAAATTAGTTCAGTTGTGACGAGAAGGATAAACCAAAGGCAGCATGAACGGAAAGTATAATCTCATGCACATTCGTTTCGTGCTTACTGGCGACTCATCAGTAGGAGCCGGTATTACGCCCTTTAACCACTATATATTTGGTCGAAGAATGTGGAATAATAGGACGGTACAATCTCCAAGACGAATGTGTAAACCTGCAATAGTGAAGCTAACATCGTATAGTCTACGACAATGCGACTTCAACGCTAACTCACACTATATAATATATATACCGAGTCTGTAAAGGATACTAACACTATGGCTATTGTGTTAGTAACCGATACCAACATTATTGTACCGAAAAGGTACATGTTACTAACACTATGGTTTCCGAGTCGGTACATGATACCAACCTGATGGATATCAATTTATGCTAAAGTTCACCGAAATTGAGAATCAAAACAATTTCTGAACACCTGTTTCTCCAGTAAATACATACACTCTGGCCTTGATCGATATCAGTTATCACATTTCGCGGTAAGCATGACATCATTCAATTCAATATTTTACAGTTAAATACTGTTTGTTACTTACTTACTTTACTTTACTGCGGCTGACTCCTTTTGGAGGATAAGCCGGCTCCACATTTCATGGAGTTTCTTGGGAATTTGGTACAAGTGGTGTCCCCTCACCAATACTCTTTGTTGCGAAGAGCTAATATATATTCAAGTATGTATTAGGCGTTGCGAACCTAGTAACAAATTAGTTCAGTTGTGACCAGATGGATAAACCAAAGGCAGCATGTTCGGAAAGTATAATCTCAGTAAGCACGAAATGAATGTGCATGAGATTATACTTTCCGAACATGCTGCCTTTGGTTTATCCATCTGGTCACAGCTGAACTAATTTGTTACGAGATTACAGAGTTGTTTTCTTTAAGAGTTTATTATTGAACACGAAAGGGGTAAATGGCTTGAGCTTATAAATTAGACTCATTTGGAAGGCGACTGACCACGTTACCTTTGTAGAAACGAAACGGAATATTCGCCACCTTACGCACAGTGCGTTCAATGGTGCCATTTCAGGCTATAATGTTTTATGTTAAAGAAGCATTGGATTTTCCACCTTGTTTAGATAATGGACTGGTTTAACTTATTCTTGAATGCTTCTTTATGGGTGTTAGATTGTTTTAAAATGTAAAAGTCTTTCTCTTTGATTTTTATTTATGTAGGCTAGCCATTATCTTTAAAGCTTATATCCATCTCTGAATTAAGTAACTAAGTTGTTTATCATGCTTTTCGCCAGGCAAATGAATTAGCTCTAAAAGCAAATTGGAGCCAAAGAAGGGATAGTCCAGCAATCTCGTAGTCGATCACCATAATTAGCGATTTCGATAAACTTATCATGGAGCACCGTGCCCTTACTTACACAAATTAACTTGAATGGACAATATTCTGCAGTAATTTATCGAAGCAAGGTGTACGCTCATGATATAAACAGTTTTTTAATTATATACATACATTTTTCAGAATAAACTAAGCATTGTATAGTGTAGGAAATGCAATTCTTCCAGTAGACCGCTCTCGTCCTTAGTGGGCTCGAACCTGGACATTTTGGCTTCTAAATCTGTTGCTCTAACCACCGAACTTCATTGCAGCATTTTAAACACTATTCTCACTTATATACTAAGTAATGTTTCTTAGACTTTCCTTTGGGTGGAGCCTATATCGCATCTCTGTAGACCTAACGTTCAAACTAACCACACAAGATCTGTCATAATACAATGGGTTCCACGGTATCTAGAGAAGTGGTATTGCGTTGAACATGTATATGATTATACGAGCGTTAGTTGTGCGAGCGTCGATAATAATTTATATCAAGGTAGCGTTCTTGATATGGACAAAAGGCCTTATTTTATAATATTCTCTAGAATCCACTATACAAAAAACGTAGATTCTCGCTTATGTAACTTGCCAAATAATTAGGATGTAGAATTTGAATTGTTTGATTTTAATCCAAACATTTTAGTATAATTTCTTGTTTATTTTTTCATGTCTTTTTTGGTAGATAAGTATTTGCTCAATCTATATGATCGTTTTCTAGTCATTTTAAAATAACGATACTTTGCGGACGCGATTGTCACTGCTAAGAAAATTTTGTGACTGTGAGATTTGTCTTATTTGAAATGCAGGAATGTCACTTAGCGTTTTCCTTGAATAACCTGTCAAAATATGAACAATTTTGTATCATGTGTTCCGCATTTAGTAACAAATTAGTTTAAATATGTCCAGAAGGATAAACTATAGACAGCTTAACTTGCAATCTTGAATTAATTTTCATCACCGCCTGCACAACCAATGTTCATTTAATTATAGAATCGTGATTCAATTGTTATTTGTCATTGAAGCCTAAGTTTTTAGCGCTGGTATAATTCGGTTAATGATTATATTTATGACCTATTTATAATAAATGGTGATTAGACACAAAAAAAGCACACACGGGCTATTAAGTCGCAATTGGTGCATTCTTAACATGTTTTTTTTAAATAGAGGTTAAAAATTTGAAAGCATTATCTAATCTGCTGTTTACGTATTTATTCTGGTATTACAAGCTGCAATGAACCCTAGTAATATTGGTATTGATATTCCACGTATGTACAATGTGTTCGTGTGGGACGCCTAAAAATTTGGGCAACGTATCAGCTTTTTAAAACAGTATATATGTATATAAAGGTTTAATGCCCGTTAGTATGTTTTCTGCTTACCTCGTATAATGGTTATTAAAAGGTCGAAAAGCGATTTTCGTGTAACTAGCCAGAGTTTTACTATCTTAGGTCAGATGAAGTTATTACTTTGAATAGTCCCCGCACTTCGTACGGCAAATGAATAACTGATAAAAGATCTTCGGCGATTCCTCGGTGCGGAACTCTCCTGCAAATTAACGACTATTTCACTCTAATTCTAGAAGCTGTTGTATTTACCAGTTCTTATAGAAAGATCGGAGTAAGCTTAAGCATAGCCTATTTTAGAATATACTCTTCTCTTCAATGGTTTACATTTTGTCTATTTTTCTCGAAATACGAAATTTAGTACCGTACGATACAGCTCCTGTGTGTAATCTTTGATGCGAGCTAATACATGACTGCTGTTCACGACATGTGCATGTAAACTGTCCTATCAATTTCCAACCATCAGATTGATCTTGAACAATCATTGATTGCGCGAGTTATAGTGAAAATTCTTTAAATCGAGTTTGTTAAACACTAACAAAATTGTTCTTAAACCAGTCGTCGAACAACATTGCAAAACTACTATCAGTTACACGTACTGAAGCATTTGGTCCTTCCATGATAATCATTAGAATATGACGGCAAACTGACTAGTGGGGATAAAACCGCATTGCATACATATGGAAAGCAAAATTATACAGGTAGCTCTCCCCTCTAAAATTCTCGTATACGTCGTAAATTGACTGGAATTGTCGGCTGCAGTGACGAATGTTAACTTTTTGCAGCTTTCGCCATATATATATATATAGGTAATACAGTTAAACAGTCATTGATTTTTGCGGGGGGTAAACACAAATTTTCGAGCTTGAATTAAACACCAATACCATTGTAATTAACAAGTCCAACAACATAGAAAAACATTTTAAAAGATGAATCTCGTTGCGCAGTGCTGTCCTTCTTGTTGTGGATTTGACCGCATTTTTCTTGTGCGGGACAATTGATAGCACTCTTAGGTCGATAAAATCTTGAATTTTGATCATTTTCAGGTGCTCTGGTATTGGCTTTGATTTATGGGTTCTCACTTGTCTCTTCTTTTTTAAGCCTTCCATTAGCTGATTGTCATTTTCAGACAATTTAGAAGAAGGACCATTGTTAATTGTTAAACATGAATATTTTCTATTCTTACTATATATTTATTACGTTAGTCATACCTTATATCAATATATAAAATACATGTCAATATGTATAAAAACATATATATGGATATAAGCAACAGTATGAGTCCAACCTCCCTAATCATCTATATATATATATACACATTAGTAATAAATATTTATTAGGTTATGCACACCTTATATTAATATATCAAATACATATCAATATGTATAAAAACATATATATATATATATATATATATAAGCAACAGTGTGGCTCCAATATCTATAATCCTATATATATATATACGTTTCAATATTTCTAATAAATTCTTATTTTTCTCTTTTCTTGCTGTTTTTGACCAATTAATCAAATTGTATATAATATATAATAAACCTATTTATCTACCGATAGGCCTATCTATATATCCGTCTATCTATCACATTTTGAATTTCTCTTAAATGGATACATTATAGCTGTTAATAATGAATATCTTCTCTAGGGCTAACGTATTATTCATTTATTAATATATTCCTACTTTACATAAATATATAAATATAAGCAACAGTCTCTTATCTAATGTCCTATCTACTAACCTTTGCTAAATCTGTATACCCTCTTCTGGAACATTATTATTGAGAAAGATAAGTATATAGGAATTGATATTGGTACAGTTCATTCACAATCAGTTCTCTGTAATCGAGGTTTTTTACTTAGGTTCCCACTTAATTCAGATTCCGCAGCCTCCCGTTTTCTGACCGTAGAAAATGCTTCATTAAATATTGGGCCCAATGATTTTTCTACCGATGTTACATTCATTACACCTTTTCCTGATTTTATTTCAATTGACTCTCTAATTAGTCTAGTTAATCTGTTGTGGTTGCATAACGCGATGCGTTTACATCCTTCCCAGTCTATTTCATGACCCGTTTCTTTCGAATGCCTAGCTAGGTCTGACCTTTGAATGTGTCCATATTTGCAGGCTGTCTTGTGTTCACCTCTACGAACCTTTATAGGTCGCATGGTTTCGCCTATATACCTGAGATTACATTCTTTGCATGGTATCGCATATACTCCTGATGTCTCGAGGGGTTCTACTCTTTCTTTTTGGTTAGGTAGTTTATTGCCTATAGTAAGCGATTGTCTTAAAACTGTTTTAATATTGTATTTAGCTGCTATTATTCTAATTTTCCTGCTCAATTTTGAATCAGGTAATACCATAATTTTGTGCTTATCCGGTTCCGTTTCCTTCTTTACTTTGTTTATTATATTATTGTTAAATCTCTGTAACATCTCATTTATTAATCTATCTATTATACTTGACGGATAGCTATTTAGTTTGAATATTTCTTTAATCTCCCCTTATTTCCTTTTCTCTATTATCTTTATCCACTATTCTCTTTCTCTCCTTAATCGTTCACCTAAGAGTCTCTATGACATTCACTCTACATCCATCTACGTAACTTCCTGCTCCATATTTGAACCAATTTGTTGCTATGTGCGCAATACCTCATACACCATTGTATACATTAGAGTTCCCGGCTTTAAATAAAATACAATATATGACATTCAAGGTTTTAGTTTTTTATCATTTTGAATTTTGATTACCGTGGCATAGTAGCAAAACAGTTATAACAAATAACAAAAGGTTCGATACTATCTCTCTCCCTTACAATATTCTGCATACGAGATGAGATTACGTATACCGGGAATTTGAGATAGGTGAGGTAATGATTGGTCTGCTAATTATAGAAAGTTATATATTGAGTTTAGTTACTGAGACAAATTCTATGATTAAAATAGTGTTGAGTCAAATATATAAATAGAATGGTTTTGGAACGAGGTTACCACATTTGCTTAAATTGTGATCAGTGTTGTGTTGCCTGATGATGGTGCTGGAAAGTAGGCACCGAAACGTCGCCAGTAAACAAAGATGTGATAGAACCACATTTTCAGTTGAAAAATGAAGAATTCAACCCGATCAAAGACAAAACAAAATCGGAAAGTGTGAAGAATCGGATCTTTGTGTAACTGCCCGTGTACAAATATTCTGTAATAGTAGCCTTGATTTACTATATTTTTTCATTTTACAGCTATGCCTATAAATAATGTGTTAACAATATATTAAACAATAATTGATTGTGCGAGTGGTGGTAACAATTCTTTAAATCAAGTTTACGAGCTTGAAGTAGACACTGATTAAATACAATGGGATTTGTGTTTACTTTAAGCTCGTGAATTTTATTTAAAGAATTAACTATATTTTGTTTCAAAATTACAAAAAAGGTCTCTAGAATTTATGTATTTATTTAATTTATCAGTTTTTCTGAAGTTGATACATGAAAAACACTGCTTCCAATATCTACGAGATTAGTACAGCATACAGACGTTAAATAATTTCATTCACTCCCGCATTTTAGATATAAGCGTATTAAATTCTACACTATTTGTCCTGATTATAAAAATTGACAATGCTGTTTTGAATTAAAACATAGCCGTTGTTTACGCAATGATTGAAAAATCAAACCGGTTCGCTAACGAATGTGAAACTATGCTACAAAGGAATTAAATCTAAATAAATTATTTCTAGTTCATAACTCAAATAGTTAACGCTTCTATTGTAAAGTTAGTTCCAAACGTATTAAGGGATATTAGTAAACGTATTTCGGCGCTGTGAATTAGTAAATTACAATCCGTCTTTTGAAGGCAGAAATGTGTGTAAGGACGTTGGGTTTGAATTGGAAATGAGGTATGTAAATAATCGGAGTCTCACAATTTCATACACTGATCGTTTCCATTTTCTGTTTTGTTGGTTTTTTGAAAAAAAATCTAACCTGTGTGCATTTGATAAGAAAATGAACAAGAACTATTTGTTTTATTTGACAAAATGTTTCTCTTTTTGTATGCCCATGGAAAGGTTAATATGAATAGACAGAAAAATTGTATTACAATTTTACCATAATTTTGATAGCCATATTTCACTCAATGTAAATGGTGTACATTTGAGTAACGCATCTAGCGTAAAGAATAATTCATTTAAGGCACTGAAATTCTTATTCCTTATAAGTATGCCCTTCTGGTTTCGCAAATTTGGTTGTCGCATATATTTCACTGTATCACGTCATAAACAAACCAAACCTCGAAGCTAACTTTGCCCTACCAAGAAAAGAAAGTTACGAAGATGATTCTACTAGACATCTGCAAGAAGATCGCCACTGAGCTCGATTCGATGCCATATCGCTAAGGGTTTCTAACCAAGAACTGTAATGCGCACGAGGACCCCATCCCGGCAGACGAGTGGGTCCTATACTACCCAATTTGGATGTAAGTGACTTTAATTTTTTCTGCCATGTCAAAATCAGCTCACCTTGTTTCTTACGCCAATTTGGTGCTGGATGAGAGAACAGAGCTCTATTGGGCAATCGAAATGAAGGCATACGCAAAACGTGACCGAGCCAACAAAGTTGATGGAGCCTTATTTGTTTTTCTAACGACGAGCACTTATTGTCAGATCCAAAAATACGTCTGCGGATGTCAACGTTAGTTATTCGTTGTTGGTAGCCAATATGTGCTATACTTCTCAAACAACGATTATCGAATGCCTGTAAGCGTCTCAGATCATCAACTCTAAGAGGCCAAGTTTCACTAGCGTATAGTAAGACTGTGCGTACAGATGCATTGTAAACACGACCTTTAAGGCAAAGTGAAATATTCGCGTTTCTCCATAAATGACGAAGGTTCGAGAAAGCTACTCTAGCTTTCGCGATCCGTACTCCCACCTCGTCGGACATATTGCCTATGTTATTGATAGAGCTCCCAAGATATGTAAACCTGTCGACTATGTCAAGATCTTCATTCTGCAGTCGCAACGTTGGAGTGGTGGGTGATCCTGTAACAGTATCTTACATTTAGAGGGTGCGAATTTCATACCGAAAGAAGGAACAACGTCTGTTAATCTATTTAAGGTGGTCTGGGCAGCATGCTGATTGTCGAATAATAGTACGATATCGTCCGTATAGTCAAGATCGACTAGTTTATCTCCCGGGAGAACTTCAACTCCAGCGTCCTGAATGTGTGAGAGAGTTTTGTTCATAATAGCATCGATTACAAAATTAAACAAAAATGGGGAAAGTGTACAGCCTTGACGAACACCTCTGCTGGTTGTAAAGTTATGCGTTAATTCGTTGTAGACCTTAACGCGACCAAAAGTATTTGTGTAGAGAGCTCGTATAATATTAACAAATTTTGTGGGCACACCGCTTTTCGACAAAATATGGAATAAAACATTGCGATCCACCGAATCAAATGCACCCTTGAGGTATAGAAAGACGACTATTGTTGGACGGTGATATAAATGTCTCTGTTCGAGAACTTGCCTTAATGTAAAAATATTATCTATACAACCTCGCTCTGCGCGGAATCCGGCCTGTTCTTCTCTTGTATGTGATTCACGTGAAGCGCTAAGACGACGTAGAATAATCGAAGCAAATAACCTTGATACGACCGGAGTCAAACTTATACCACGATGGTTATCGCACGAATTACGATTGCCTTTTTTGAAGATGGGAATAATGGTCGACTCATTCCAGTCAAGTGGTACGGTTTCCTCATTCCATATAGTATGAAAAAGTTTGGTCAACGCTCCTGAAATTATATCACCACCATCTTTAAATCATCGGGGCCTGCGGCTTTGCGGCGCTTAAGTGATAGGATTGCATCGCGTACTTCTAACTCGGATGGTTCTTCGGGACTAACATTCCACACTGTTGATGCAGACATGCTTTCGGGAATCGGAACTGCGCGGGTGGCTAAGAAAATTGATCTCTAAAGTGTTCAGCCCACCTGTCAAGACGACTTATTTTTTCGGTTATTGATTCGTTGTTACTATCATTTATAGTTTCGCTAACTTTTAACTTTCTCGGACCTGTTGCGCGGATAAGTTGGAACAAACAGCGACTATTACCTGAACGCGAAAGCTACTTCCATTTCTTCAGCCTTTCTGTTCCAAAAGTTTTCGAGATCGCCTTTTAGACTGCGCTTAAGTTGGTGTCTTATATTGCGACGGGTATTATTATGAGTCGAGCCAGGTGGAATTTGGCGCCTTATTTCGAGCATTTCCATAGATTTTACAGAGAGCCAGTGATTATTTCTACGGGGGCCTGCTATGCCACATACAGTAGTACCTGCATTGTGCATAGTGGAACTTATCTTGGATCAAAGTATATTCGGATTTTCGCTATTCAGACCAGTTAGATTAGCCTTTAGAATATTTTCAGAGTTTTGTCGGAAGGAAGGCTGTTCGAGTTTGCCTACATCAATTTGGGGGTTTATTCTTAATTATTTTCCCGGAAAATTTTAAAGCAAATCTACAACGGATAAGTGCATGGTCCGAGTCGACATAAGTGTTCCAAAAAGAGCGACAATCTTGGATGCAACCACGCCATCTATAACTAATTGCTACATGATCTATTTGAGTCCACCGTTGTCCGGATGCTGGAGGACGCCATGTAGCACAACGTCTAACACTACGTCTGAAATTTGTACTACTTAAATATAGTCTATAGTCAGCGCAGCTATCCAAAAGCCGTTCACCATTATCATTGCGAGTCGAGCTTAGAGTGTATCTTCCACCCAAATGAAATTCTGTGTTGCTTAAGCGACCAACTTGAGCATTCATGTCACCCATAACCAGGACTATATCCGAACTTCGTTCTTTGTTGTGTCCACCTATGTTTGATGTTCCACGAACTTGAATGTCGTTTGTATTTATTATTAACGTGTCGTCTAGACGATCCTTAATTATGCCTAACTCGTCCGTTAAATTCTTCATTTGAGACGCCAGTGCCTGAATCAACGTTTCGACTCCATCAGAAGACATATTTAATTGTGCCATAAATGCTTTATTTTTACTCAATTATATATAGAATTTTGCACGCACAACAACAATCTATTTAATAAAACAAATTTACACATTAATATATGTGCACATCAGGTCAACGTCTGCTTTCTCATTGTGCTGCCTGCTTACTTCTTATCCGGGCGCTTCTGCGAGGAATTTCTGTTGAAATAATGTCTGCCCTAGATAAGACCTTTTGCTCATTATTTGTCTTAAAGGTGGCTATTACCACATCTTCCCCCCCCTCAGGAATCGGCTTTCGCACTCTGCTTAAACGATCCAGTGCCACAGCTCGTGGTCCATCGGGCAGGCTAACAAAAACAGTATTGTGTTCGGCGTCCACCCTCTCCACGCGATACGGCCCATCATTGACAGCCTGCAGTGCCATGGGCTCGACCCTAGCTACCATGACATAATCGCCGACCTTTAGGCGAGTGCGTGTCGGTTGCCTTGCATAGCTTTGTCGCTCTGTGGCGCCTACATATTCAGTTAACTGTTTTAGTCGTTCCTGAATATCCGCTATGGTGCAGCGCTCATGGGACCCTTGGATTACAGGTTCACCTGGCAGTCTTATGTGTCCTCCATAGACCATGGTCGTTGGAGCGAAACCTGTCGCTGTTGAGACTGTAAAGCGCATGGCCCGCTCAACCAAATGTAATTTGTCTCTCCACGTTCCCGGGCTCTCGTGGCACCAACATCGCAGTACCTCTTTCATCGTCCTATGTGCGCGCTCAGCTGTTGCATTGGTTTGCGGGTGATAAGTGGTTGTGCGGGAATGCTTTATGTCAATGTCTTTGCACCACTGATTAAATTCTTTCGACTCAAACTGTGCGCCTTGATCGGTGACAATAACTTGTGGGGTACGGAATCGACTGAGCCATCGCTCTTCTAAGCACGTTATAATCTTTTCTGTTGTGATCTTCTTCAGTGGTACAAACTCGACCCATCGGGTAAACTTATCGACCATGGAAAACACATAGGACACGCCACCGCGAGCTACTGGCAGTGGACCTACCAGGTCGATATGCAGAAACTCGTTCCGTGCAGTAGCATTGAAAGCAATCGGAGTGACCTTTTCTCGTTTTTGTGGTTTACAACGTTGGCATGTAGTGCACTGTTGACAATAGCTACGAATTTCTTTGGACATACCAGGCCAATACAATCGTGATTGCAATGTCTCAATGAGCCGCCCAGCGCCGGGATGTCCCAATGTTTCATGCCAAAAGGCCATTAATTCTGTTCTTATAGATTCTGGCACAAACCATTGCACTGTTTGTCCTTCTTTCCGCACCAACAGGCCGTTCTGTAGACTCAACGTTTTATATGGTGCCAACACCACTGTGCCGTTTTTTAACTGATTGACTATTTCCTGACATGTAGCATCTCTTCCCTGTTCTTCAGAGACCTTTATAAGCGGCGAAACCCGAACAGCGGAAATTCTGCTGAGCGCATCGGCCGCCGCATTCTCGATTCCTGCTCTATGATGAATTGATATATCGTACTCTTCTAGTTCTTCAATGGCTCGATGTACTCGTTTCTTCTCAATACCTAGTGATCTCCAATGCACTAGCGCTTTGTGGTCGGTAAAGACGTCCACGTGTCCCCCTATGACAAAATATCTAAACTTCCGTAGCGCCCATTGTACGGCAAGTAATTCTTTTTCTGTGACTGTATAGTTCTGTTCCGCCTTAGTGAGTGTGCGACTTATATATTGCGCAGGACGTCCGTCAGCTTGTAACACCGCTCCTATACCAATATCTGACGCGTCTGTAACAATTGACATATTACCTACCGGGAAAGTCAAAATAGTTGCCTCTATTAATTTCTGCTTGCATAGTACTAACGCTTGTTGAGCCTCCTCCGTCCAACGAAATGGTATCTTGGCACTAGTTAACTGAGATAAGGGCTGTTGTGTAACCGCCATCCCTGCGAGGTATGGTCTATAGAAATTCACCATACCAATAAACCGGCGCAATTGTTTTCTAGTAGTAGGCACCGGATAATCCCTGATAGGTTGTACATTCGAATCTAACGGCATGCATCCGTCCGCTGAGACTAAGTGCCCCAAGAACCGCACTTCTTGACCTATCTGTACCTTTTCTGGATTAAAATGTAATCGCCATTGTACAGCTTTGGCCAACATCTTCTGCAGCCTCACACGTAATTCGTGTTCAGTAGTGGCCCATATAATAACATCGTCTACGTAAGCTGTTGTACAAGTTAAGTCAGACACGAACGAGTCCATCATTCTTTGGAACACTTTCGGTGCATTTTTAAGACCAAATGGTACCCGGGTGAATTGGAAATGACCTTGGGGTACTTGTACCGCTAACTTCCATCGGTCTTCGGGCCGCTCGCCTATTTGCCAAAATCCCTGTTTAAGATCAAGCACGGCAAACCATTTGCCTCCCGCCAGCTGTAAGAACAGATCACGCAGAGCCGGCATGGGATACGGGTCCGGTTTAGTTACTGAGTTCAATTGCCTAAAATCAGCCGCCGGTCGGAGCGAACCATCCTTTTTCGTAACATAAACCATTGGAGCACGAAAAACAGATGTTGACGGTTCAAGAACGCCGGCTTCTATCATTTCTTGGGTTGCTCGAGTCGCTGCTTCTAATTTCTTGGGAGAGGCGCCATATACTTTTGGTGGTTCGTAACCATCATTTAGTTCTAACCATAACTTAAACTGGTCGACCGTCGTCCCTGGACGCTCGCTACAATCAGGCAGTTGGAATATACTGTTATATTGGTTTTGAAGATTCTTCCACCACTCAGGCAGACAACTGGTCTCCTCTTGAATCTTACGGTTGCCTATAGACTTTATTGATCTTATTCCTTCCGGCCGCGATAGGTATACCCGTTTATTTTGACAGTCTATCGTCTTAACCCATTTTCTAATGAAATCAAGTCCCAATAAGGGCGTCTGCGTATTCGAAACAACAAAAGACATATGATAGACCTTTTCATTTATTAACAACTTTGTGTCCCACTCGCCCACAGCCACCATCGATGCGCCCGATGCCTGACATAAACTTGCTTTCGTAGGTTTTATATTGTTCAATGGCCAAGTCAATGGTAGTACCGACACATCCGCTCCAGTATCC
Source organism: Eudiplozoon nipponicum (assembly GCA_029291075.1). Lineage (NCBI taxonomy): Eukaryota > Metazoa > Platyhelminthes > Monogenea > Mazocraeidea > Diplozoidae > Eudiplozoon > Eudiplozoon nipponicum. The sequence continues at coordinate 56,435 of JAQBSW010003312.1, forward strand.
AATTGCATTATTACTGGCTGTCCGTTGAAGAGTTCTAAAAATTTAACTTTAATGAAAATTCTTACATTTGGCAGTGTTTCCCACACTTCCTTTTCTTCACAAGCCATCTGGTTCGGACCACTTTTTGGTTTGTTCTGCTGGTCTTCCTTCGATCTACCCGTCGGAGCCACCAAAGGATTAATTTTTGTGCCTTGTTCTCTGCCTCCATTATTTGTGAGATTGTTCACCCTGTTACCCCACTGCACTGGTCGTTCTCGAGGGGCAGTACATGGGTTTTGTTGCCGCTTATACGCCGTATTCGTCGGAGCCGGAGTCCTTATATACTGACTTTGCTTCCAAGCCACTGGCTGTTGCCTTCTGTCGCGGAACTGCTTATTATGACGCGAAGAATTCCAATACGGTATGTCGCTCCTCTCAGATGTTGTAACTGTACCCATGCGTGGAGATGCCGCTGCCATCTTATTTGTCATTATGGCTGAGCTTTGAAGAGCCTGAAGTCTCTCTTCAAGGCCTCCTGGGCTGCTGGATATTTCTCCGTATCTAGTAGGATCCAGCAGCATGAACATGATGGCCTCATGTGGTTGCAAGCCTGGTAAAGACTCGGTAAGCTTCGAGAACCACCGCTTGATACGTGCCATGGTATCCATGGGCATCTCACCCTTTAATGGTGTCAGGCTGTATAATTCTGAGAACACTTCTTGAGGCCTGGCCCGGAAATGATCCAACACGCGTCTTTTGTATTCTTCATATGTGAGGTCAACTGGCAATTCCAATTGGACAGCTACTGTCCGGTCCACTAATTCCTGTACAGCTACACGCACAATAGGTGCTTCCAATGTAAATTCTTGGGCTCGCACTGATGCTTCAAATTTTTCGAACCACAACTGTGGCCTTTCCACATCTAGTGGTGCCAACATCGGCTTAAACTCTGATGACGGTCTGACATAACTCGTCGATTCGGCTGAAAACGCTGGCATATTAATTCCTGATTCCTCTTCGTCGCGGTCGCCATTGTTGTGTCCACCTATGTTTGATGTTCCACGAACTTGGATGTCGTTTGTATTTATTATTAACGTGTCGTCTAGACGAGCCTTAATTATGCCTAACTCGTCCGTTAAATTCTTCATTTGAGACGTCAGTGCCAGAATCAACGTTTCGACCCCATCAGAAGACATATTTAATTGTGCCATAAATGCTTTATTTTTACTCAATTATATATAGAATTTTGCACGCACAACAATAATCTATTTAATAAAACAAATTTACACATTAATTAATATATGTGCACATCAGCACAACGTCTGCTTTCTCATTGTGCTGCCTGCTTACTTCTTATCCGGGCGCTTCTGCGAGGAATTTCTGTTAAAATAATGTCTGCCCTAGATAAGACCCTTTGTTCATTATTTGTCTTAAAGGTGGCTATTGCCATTAGTTTCTTTCTTTAATAGTACATCTAGGAAAGGCAGACGATCATCTTTCTCGTGCTCTGACGTGAAGCAGTCTGACATGCGCCAATGGTTCCAACATAGCGACGTTTGGGGTACGAGTACACACTATCTCGTTCTCCAACTCAAAAAGACGTTTCAATTATCCGTTCATCATCGCCAAAACGACACGGAACCTCATTGGACATGATTTTCTCGAACACTTCGACCTGACCATTCATCCAAGAACACGGGAGATACGCACTGCAGACAATCAGTTGCTTACATCAGCATTAAAACATACGACTCGCGCCGAAGCAGTCGCATCCATACAGCTTATTCCTTCAGTTCCTCATGTACCACAACTGGACGAGGTTCTGAAACGTCATGAAGAAATTTTCAAACCTATTTCCTTCATGCCCGACCTCTTGAGGAAGCGGGCTATCACAGCCCACCGTATCATCCTGTCGAAAACACTTCCTCATCCTCCACGAGCACGTCCATTGGCACCACACAAACATAAGGCTGCCGAGCAAGAATTCGCCACACTACGTCAACAAGGCATCTGTACACGATCCAGCTCACCTTTTGCGTCGCCTGTGGTAGTAGTACCAAAGAGTGAACCAGAGACATTCAGAGTGTGCGGGATTATCGTATTCTCAATTCTTGCACACAGTCTGATTCGTACATCCTGCCAAATCCGGCCGACCTACTCCGATCTGCTATCGGTCATGCTGTGTATTCGAAACTTGACTTAGTAAAAGCATACTATCAAGTACCGATGGACAAAGACTCAGTAGCATATACTGCACTCAGATTCACCGGAGGTGGCACGCACGAATATCACTATATGCCATTCGGTCTCAAAAATGCCTCGCAAACATTCCAACGCGTTATGGACGAAATACTAGATGGTCTACCATTTGTAATTCCATATCTAGACGACATCCTGGTATTCTCTAACTCAATGACCGATCATATACAACATATTGAGATCCTGCTCACACGTCTAGAAGACTATGGCCTCCGACTTCATGACAATAAATGCGTCTTTGCACAGAAATCAATTGAATTCCTTGGTCATCAAATTTCCGAAGAAGGCATGACACCTGTACCTACTAAGGTTCGTGCTATTCAAGATCTACAGCCTCCAACCACCGTTCGGGCATTACGACGATTCTTGGGCAAGATGAACTACTTTTCTCGATTTGTACCCTGCCTTGCCAAGATTCTGGCACCTCTTCACAAATATCTCGTGCCAGAAAGCCGTTTCGTCAAGAAATCACAACCGATTCAGCTCAACGTGGACGACATGCAGGCTTACGAGGATGCCAAAAGGGCCCTATGCAAAGCGACCATGTTACATTCCCCGGATTGGTCTCAACCTTTTGAATTGATAACGGACGCATCCGACGTTGCCATAGGCGCAGTACTTCAACAATCCATCAATGGAATACACCAGCCTATCGCTTTCTATTCGCAAAAACTACAACCTCGCGAGACGCGATATGATACGTTAGGAAAAGAATTACTTGCAATCTACCGGTCGATCCTACACTTCCATACCTATCTGGATGGCCGAAAGTTCAAGATCTACACTGACCATCTTCCGCTACTTCCGATGCTGAGAGGAAAGAAAGAATATTTATATTCACGACGTGTCAACTCGCAACTTACACGAATACACGAGTATGATTATGAAGTCACTCATGTTAAAGGATCAGAAAATGTGGTCGCAGACTCCCTAAGCCGTCCTGCAGATCTTTGTGCCTCAATACTGTATCCTTCACCTATAAGCATTCAGGAATTGCAAGCAGCTCAGCAAGATGATATATCACTTCGGACATTTGATGTCAATCGACTGAAATCACTTGATTACGACGGAACCCTACTGCAGTGCGAAATAACTGACGTGGGCCCTCGGCCGTTTATACCTGAAAAACTCCGTCACAAGATCTTCGAAGTCTACCATTCATTGAGCCACCCATCTGGCGAAGCATCAGTAGAAATTCTATCCAGAACGTATTTTTGGCCTGGCATGCGACGAGATATCAAGATGTGGTCAAAACAATGTCTAGAATGTCAGAAATGCAAAGTGACGAGACACACCAAAACGGCGCCACAAGTCATTCAAGTGCCCAAAGTCCGATTTACACACATACACGTTGATCTGGTAACCTTACCTGCCGTGAACAACATGCGATATCTACTGTCAATACGGGACCGCACCACTCGATGGTATGAGGCCATACCACTTCCAGACATGAAGCAAGAAACTGTCAGTTATGCTCTAGAGCTCAATTGGTTCGCTCGGTTCGGTGCTCCAGCTGAAGTGACAACCGATCGTGGCGCACAATTTCTCGGAGAGGAGTTCACAGCCCTACTGCAATACTACGGTGTCAAACACTCCGTGACCGCGGCTCGCAACCCGAGAGCAAATGGTTTCGTTGAAAGACCACACCGAGAACTGAAAGCGGCGCTCAAGGCTAGCCCAGAAGAAAATTGGCTTGCGGCTCTACCGAAAGTACTCCTATCAATGCGTACAAGACCTCGTGAGCCGATCAAATGTAGCTCCGCTGAAATGGTATTTGGCGAATGTCTACGGCTTCCTGGCGAACTAGTCCGATCACGCTCTGAAACTGCATTAACGATGAACGATCCGACATTTCTGTTTCCACTTCGCAGTTTTCTACAGTATAACGCTCAGAATCGGCCGATCTGTCCTACACGTCAGCAACATGGCCCAATCTATAAACGCAAAGATTTTGATAGCTGCAAATGGTTCTTCATCAACAACGATATGGATAACAGGATTTTAGCCAAACCGAAGCGCGGTCCTTATCGTGTGTTAGATCGACGTCAGAATTACATCATTCTGGAGATTAATGGCAAAGCTGAAGCGGTCTCCAAGCACAGACTATCCCCAGCCGACGTTGATCCAGATGACCCGCTGTTTCGCGATGTAGACCTATCAGGCGGTGAAGAAACGAGAACGCCACCCCCAGACAGTCTTGCTAACATCGGATTGACGCCCGACGTCCCATCAACAACCGAGCCAACTGAAGCCGTCACGCCGCCGCGAGATATAGAAGAACCAGAATCAGTGTTGTCAGAGCCAAAATCAGTCATTACACGGTACGGCAGAGCAATAACACTTCCTGGAAGGTTAGCCCCCTTCATGGTGTACTAATTTTCATTGTCGGGGGGGTGTATGTAACACGCGGCTCCGTGTTACAACCCAACGAAGATCAATTTTTACAAACGCTGTGCTCTTTAAGGTCAAATATTCTAACTCTGTCCTTAAACAATATTTCCCTTAGCTGTGATTTTAGGAACAATCCTTTCTAGTCTCAAGCAGTTTTAACCGATATTTCTTAAACTGAAATTTTATGTGTAATTAATAGTGTTTTTATAAAAAGAACAGAACCGCGCTGGGAACGAAGAAAACACGCGGTGGACTATTGGTCATAGTGAACTTATTCCTATTAGTTTGACAATTTGGATTATCCGAACTTCAGAGAACAATATATTAATATCATGTACTGAGATAGAATCGTTACAAACGGTGATCTTAACACTTGTGAGTTGTGTCATTGAAGTCCTTAAACGATTTACATTCTTTTTATAGTGATAACCTTTAACGATGACTTTTTCCATGTATCATTTGTTTTAAATCGATGGCATAAATGTTGAGCAATTCAGACCTTTGTACGCGAATAACTGATTGAGCATAAAACAATTTTCTATGATAAACTTAAATCACTTTTATTTTTGACGTCTAGAAGACGGACAATTTAGCTTAATTGTGAATGACATTTAAATCATATTTTTGCATAAAAACCATTTTTACAGCTGACAAACATATATTCAATTTTGACTAACTGAGATTAGTGTTTAAGATATAATTTTACATTAAAAAATCTGTATTATTGCCATCCAACTCCTTCAATCCAGATTAACAGTGAATTATATTTATGTGCTACATTGGTGTAATATATACATGAAACCTTTCTTCGGCCTTCTAATATTAACCATCTGAAAAGGAACAGACTGATTGAATGCTCGGGTACTAATAATAGCAACCATTGATAAGTAGTAGGGGTACAAAATCAGGAACGAGAAAGCAATAGCAAAAAGTACCCCTACATTATGGTGCCCCGGTTCGTCGAACTCACAGCCAGCAAAGAATTAACAAATATCTAGAGTTAAGAAATTCAAGCAATTTGGATGACTACTACAAGATAAGTTAACTCTAAGACACATATCACAGAAAAACACCCTCTCGGGATTACAATGCTCGAAGACAGCTGCACGATGGCGGGTGAGGACGATGTTACACTGCCATCAGTTCTCGACAACACTCATACACTTAAGATGAGGGCCAGTTCAGGAAATACAGGAAGCCCGATGGTGAGCCCAGCAACAAACCGCATCACCACATGGACACAGTATAAAATATGTCAATTTGATCCAGAATACCTTGATGCGTGGGTCGACGATGTCACTTTACTGGCCAAGGTGTCCAACATAACAGACGAGGGCTCAATATTTCTGAGGGCTTGGGAGACGATCCCAATATCTTTCAGACACGGACTCAAAGATATACTGCATCAATACACTGAGGGCACATGTGCACAGCCATGGCAGAGCCTGCAACGCGCCGTCAAGCAACGTTTGACACCAGATCGAGAAGACAGGCTTACAGAATTAATGAGCCAGATGTCCCTAGGTAGCCGCACGCCTTCTGAGCTATTTAGGGAAATGGAGCACAAAGCCTTAGAATTCAAACTGCCCAAGGAAGTCGTAATGCGACTGTTCATACAGAATCTCCCACCGGCACTACAAGAGATGGCCACGTTCTTGCGCGAATCCCTCGAAGTACAAGATGACGTTCTGCCGGCACGTCTAGACAAGTGGTGGAAGAAACACCACCACAGCCTACCGGCCCAAGAGAAAGTCCACATCACCCCAAGAATGTTCGAATCACAACCCACCACATCATCAGCCGGAACAAATGTCACGAATGAACGCCTCATCAGCCTGCTCGAGAACCTCACCATAAGGCCAAATTTGGCCTCAGTCGATGCCATCCAAAACAGACGCGACCAGAGCAGGCGTGACCACCGTCGTCCACCGACCCGGAATAGCGCCAGGAGGTCGACGTCGAGAGACCGAACCACAGTGCCACAGTTACCAGCGGAGTGGTGTCCGAATCATCGCAGCTATGGCCACTCCACACGTTACTGCCTCGGAAACGGCTGCACCTTCCCGCGCACAGACGCGACGTTCAGATGGGCGCGGTCACCCTCAACAATTCAGGAGGATACGCCCATAGAAGGCTCGGAAAACTGGTGGGGTCAGCCTCCGCGGCGGCAGTAGAGGCTGATCACCCCAAGATTGTTGGCCGCTCCACGTCTGATGGCTCGAAGCACGTTGCTTTCGCAGTAGAGCGCAATCAAACTATTGTATTTACAGCGACGGCTCCAGTCAAGTCATGCTTCAAACGCCCAAATGCCAGCAACCAGTCTCGTCGTCAGTTGCCACTATCAACATCTTTTCTCATCCGTGACGCAACCTCTGGCGAATTATTTCTCATAGACACTGGATCAGATGTGAGCTTACTACGTCACAATTATTTCGAACCCACCCACCCAGTCGACACCAGCAGTCTGACATGCGCCAATGGTTCCAACATAGCGACGTTTGGGGTACGAGTACACACTATCTCGTTCTCCAACTCAAAAAGATGTTTCAATTATCCGTTCATCATCGCCAAAACGACACGGAACATCATTGGACGTGATTTTCTCGAACACTTCGACCTGACCATTCGTCCAAGAACACGAGAGATACGCACTGCAGACAATCAGTTGCTTACATCAGCGTTAAAACATACGACTCGCGCCGAAGCAGTCGCATCCATACAGCTTATTCCTTCAGTTCCTCATGTACCACAACTGGACGAGGTTCTGAAACGTCATGAAGAAATTTTCAAACCTATTTCCTTCATGCCCGACCTCAAGAGGAAGCGGGCTATCACAGCCCACCGTATCATCCTGTCGAAAACACTTCCTCATCCTCCACGAGCACGTCCATTGGCACCACACAAACATAAGGCTGCCGAGCAAGAATTCGCCACACTACGTCAACAAGGCATCTGTACACGATCCAGCTCACCTTTTGCGTCGCCTGTGGTAGTAGTACCAAAGAGTGAACCAGAGACATTCAGAGTGTGCGGGGATTATCGTATTCTCAATTCTTGCACACAGTCTGATTCGTACATCCTGCCAAATCCGGCCGACCTACTCCGATCTGCTATCGGTCATGCTGTGTATTCGAAACTTGACTTAGTAAAAGCATACTATCAAGTACCGATGGACAAAGACTCAGTAGCATATACTGCACTCAGATTCACCGGAGGTGGCACGCACGAATATCACTATATGCCATTCGGTCTCAAAAATGCCTCGCAAACATTCCAACGCGTTATGGACGAAATACTAGATGGTCTACCATTTGTAATTCCATATCTAGACGACATCCTGGTATTCTCTAACTCAATGACCGATCATATACAACATATTGAGATCCTGCTCACACGTCTAGAAGACTATGGCCTCCGACTTCATGGCAATAAATGCGTCTTTGCACAGAAATCAATTGAATTCCTTGGTCATCAAATTTCCGAAGAAGGCATGACACCTGTACCTACTAAGGTTCGTGCTATTCAAGATCTACAGCCTCCAACCACCGTTCGGGCATTACGACGATTCTTGGGCAAGATGAACTACTATTCTCGATTTGTACCCTGCCTTGCCAAGATTCTGGCACCTCTTCACAAATATCTCGTGCCAGAAAGCCGTTTCGTCAAGAAATCACAACCGATTCAGCTCAACGTGGACGACATGCAGGCTTACGAGGATGCCAAAAGGGCCCTATGCAAAGCGACCATGTTACATTCCCCGGATTGGTCTCAACCTTTTGAATTGATAACGGACGCATCCGACGTTGCCATAGGCGCAGTACTTCAACAATCCATCAATGGAATACACCAGCCTATCGCTTTCTATTCGCAAAAACTACAACCTCGCGAGACGCGATATGATACGTTAGGAAAAGAATTACTTGCAATCTACCGGTCGATCCTACACTTCCATACCTATCTGGATGGCCGAAAGTTCAAGATCTACACTGACCATCTTCCGCTACTTCCGATGCTGAGAGGAAAGAAAGAATATTTATATTCACGACGTGTCAACTCGCAACTTACACGAATACACGAGTATGATTATGAAGTCACTCATGTTAAAGGATCAGAAAATGTGGTCGCAGACTCCCTAAGCCGTCCTGCAGATCTTTGTGCCTCAATACTGTATCCTTCACCTATAAGCATTCAGGAATTGCAAGCAGCTCAGCAAGATGATATATCACTTCGGACATTTGATGTCAATCGACTGAAATCACTTGATTACGACGGAACCCTACTGCAGTGCGAAATAACTGACGTGGGCCCTCGGCCGTTTATACCTGAAAAACTCCGTCACAAGATCTTCGAAGTCTACCATTCATTGAGCCACCCATCTGGCGAAGCATCAGTAGAAATTCTATCCAGAACGTATTTTTGGCCTGGCATGCGACGAGATATCAAGATGTGGTCAAAACAATGTCTAGAATGTCAGAAATGCAAAGTGACGAGACACACCAAAACGGCGCCACAAGTCATTCAAGTGCCCAAAGTCCGATTTACACACATACACGTTGATCTGGTAACCTTACCTGCCGTGAACAACATGCGATATCTACTGTCAATACGGGACCGCACCACTCGATGGTATGAGGCCATACCACTTCCAGACATGAAGCAAGAAACTGTCAGTTATGCTCTAGAGCTCAATTGGTTCGCTCGGTTCGGTGCTCCAGCTGAAGTGACAACCGATCGTGGCGCACAATTTCTCGGAGAGGAGTTCACAGCCCTACTGCAATACTACGGTGTCAAACACTCCGTGACCGCGGCTCGCAACCCGAGAGCAAATGGTTTCGTTGAAAGACCACACCGAGAACTGAAAGCGGCGCTCAAGGCTAGCCCAGAAGAAAATTGGCTTGCGGCTCTACCGAAAGTACTCCTATCAATGCGTACAAGACCTCGTGAGCCGATCAAATGTAGCTCCGCTGAAATGGTATTTGGCGAATGTCTACGGCTTCCTGGCGAACTAGTCCGATCACGCTCTGAAACTGCATTAACGATGAACGATCCGACATTTCTGTTTCCACTTCGCAGTTTTCTACAGTATAACGCTCAGAATCGGCCGATCTGTCCTACACGTCAGCAACATGGCCCAATCTATAAACGCAAAGATTTTGATAGCTGCAAATGGTTCTTCATCAACAACGATATGGATAACAGGATTTTAGCCAAACCGAAGCGCGGTCCTTATCGTGTGTTAGATCGACGTCAGAATTACATCATTCTGGAGATTAATGGCAAAGCTGAAGCGGTCTCCAAGCACAGACTATCCCCAGCCGACGTTGATCCAGATGACCCGCTGTTTCGCGATGTAGACCTATCAGGCGGTGAAGAAACGAGAACGCCACTCCCAGACAGTCTTGCTAACATCGGATTGACGCCCGACGTCCCATCAACAACCGAGCCAACTGAAGCCGTCACGCCGCCGCGAGATATAGAAGAACCAGAATCAGTGTTGTCAGAGCCAAAATCAGTCATTACACGGTACGGCAGAGCAATAACACTTCCTGGAAGGTTAGCCCCCTTCATGGTGTACTAATTTTCATTGTCGGGGGGGTGTATGTAACACGCGGCTCCGTGTTACAACCCAACGAAGATCAATTTTTACAAACGCTGTGCTCTTTAAGGTCAAATATTCTAACTCTGTCCTTAAACAATATTTCCCTTAGCTGTGATTTTAGGAACAATCCTTTCTAGTCTCAAGCAGTTTTAACCGATATTTCTTAAACTGAAATTTTATGTGTAATTAATAGTGTTTTTATAAAAAGAACAGAACCGCGCTGGGAACGAAAAAAACACGCGGTGGACTATTGTGTCATAGTGAACTTATTCCGATTAGTTTACAAATTTGGATTATCCGAACTTCAGAGAACAATATATTAATATCATGTACTGAGATAGAATCGTTACAAACGGTGATCTTAACACTTGTGAGTTGTGTCATTGAAGTCCTTAAACGATTTACATTCTTTTTATAGTGATAACCTTTAACGATGACTTTTTCCATGTATCATTTGTTTTAAATCGATGGCATAAATGTTGAGCAATTCAGACCTTTGTACGCGAATAACTGATTGAGCATAAAACAATTTTCTATGATAAACTTAAATCACTTTTATTTTTGCCGTCTAGAAGACGGACAATTTAGCTTAATTGTGAATGACATTTAAATCATATTTTTGCATAAAAACCATTTTTACAGCTGACAAACATATATTCAATTTTGACTAACTGAGAATAGTGTTTAAGATATAATTTTACATTAAAAAATCTGTATTATTGCCATCCAACTCCTTCAATCCAGATTAACAGTGAATTATATTTATGTGCTACATTGGTGTAATATATACATGAAACCTTTCTTCGGCCTTCTAATATTAACCATCTGAAAAGGAACAGACTGATTGAATGCTCGGGTACTAATAATAGCAACCATTGATAAGTAGTAGGGGTACAAAATCAGGAACGAGAAAGCAACAGCGAAAAGTACCCTTACAGTTTAACATTGTCTTCTAATTTATCCATCCTATTGTTTAACGCAACGGTCAATTGCTCAATTTTTGCGCTTAAATTATCATTTCTCCTCTCTGATACATCCAATTTTGCTGAATAGTTGCTAGCATCCGACTGTAGCTTTCCTCCCTAAGCTCCTTCATGGAGTTTTGAAGGTCCGTAATAATTTTTTCTAATTCAGTGTTGAAAAAAGTTTGAGCCATTTTAAACCGCGCGCGTCACCCAGAATCTTTGCTGTTCCCCACAAATAATGAGCAGATCATAAACGAATATGCTCAAATTAGGCATGCCAGATTTTGAACTAATTAAAATTTTAAGGGAACTATGAAAGTCTCTATACAAGACCAGCATTCTTGATATTGAAGCCAAGATTTGTAATTAATAGCCTTCTCCAGGCACTAAACTTATTCGCTAGACAATTGAGAACATCCCTTTCTATGAATGACATTATGAAATGTGCAAATTAGAATTTATGCTCTTAGAAATAAAGTTAGGTATTACATCATCCAATTGTCTTCCGCACAATGAGAGAATCACCTCCGTAGCAAATTTAGCTAAGGCTCTGGATGAATTAATTGCAGGTTAATTGGAACTCAGTAAAAAAGACTCGACCTTTTCGAAAACAAAAGTTTAACAATAAGCGGTGATCGAGATCTCCCAATATTTTAGTAAACATGCCTCGATTAATTGCAATTTTAAGCAACAAAATAGTTTTCTACTATTATCAAGTTTGTACGTGCTTCTCGGAGAATTTTCAAATTGATTGCCAGTATCTTTAGACAGCTGACTAGATATCAGAACAAAGCCACAACGGATTTTTTATGTCGAGAGACGTATGGCGCTGAAAGTAACATATCGGAATCTTTTTAAATACCGGTGCTATAGGAATGAAAATAGTTAACATCATTTGACGCTGTTCTAATTAATTCATTTCGCCAGATTGTAAGTAATCTCGAGCGCAGTGTGGCCGATAACTTAATTCAAAATTTCTAAACAACGAATTATGATCCGTCAAGCAACCCAATAAAAATTTTAATCTTCTATATTTTTATACGATATAGGAACATATCGGAGGCAAATATGAAGTAGTTTCAGCTTTCAAGGGTGATTCCAATGCTTTGATGTTAAGTAAAAACCGCGGTTGAACACATTGCCATCTACAATTCTCTCTTAATACAAGTTTATAACATGAATTTTCTCGCAGCTTTAGTTTAGTCAAGGGCCCACTGAATATTCAAGGTTTAAATTCTTTATAAATTATTGGCTATTTATTAATTGAGTAAATCAAAAAATCATGGACCCAACCGAAGGACTTGAACAATGTTATTGAACACTAATTTCGTACATTTGAAGTTATAGGTCATACAGCCATCTCTTCGACAGAGATGTCAATAGCTCTTTAAGAACGGAAGTCCTCATTCTATCTCATCTAATCGAAGTTAAAAGTCAACAACTCGATGCACTACATCAGTAGATCAAGACAACCTGTTGCGCTTATGAAAATGTCGATACCCCCTAGGAAACGCAAATCTGATTAAGATTTGTATATCAAATATTAGATGGAAACATTATTAAATCATGAAATAATTATTTGGCCATCACATTGCATTTGTACTCCAAAAGGACTGTGGAGATTATCGCAAGTTAAATTCAGTGACCAAGCATAAGTATATATAATTGTTGTGTCCACCAATATTGGATGGTCCACGCTCACGTATGTCGTCTTTGTTTATTATTAGCTTATCGTCCAGACGAGACTTAATTAAGCCTAATTCTGCAGTTAAATTATTCATTTGAGAAGTCAGTCCCTGAATTAACGTTTCCAACCCATCAGAAGCTATTTTAAATGTACCACACATTTTTATTTTTACTCAATTATATATAGAATTTTCCTCGCATAACGAGCATCGATTTAATAAAAGAAAATTTACAAATATTAATTAATTTATGTTCACTTCGGCTCGAGCCTGCTTTTATCATTGGGCTGACTGCTTCATTCTTATACTGGCGCTTCTGCCAGTAATTTCTGTTGAAATAATGTCTGCCCTAGATAAGACTCTTTGTTCATTATTTGTCTTAAAAGTGGCTATTGCCACATCTTTCCCCCTTCAGGAATCGGATTTGGCAGTCTGTTTAAACGATCCAGTGCAACAGCTCGTGGTCCATCGGGCATGCTAACAAAAACAGTATTGTGCTCTGAGTCCACTCTCTCCACGCGATACGGCCCATCATTGACAACTTGCAGTGCCATGGGCTTGACCTTCGCGACCAAGACATAGTCGCCGACCTTTAGGCGAGTACGTGTCGGTTGCCTTGCATAGCCTTGTTGCTGTGTGGCGCCAATATATTCAGTTAACTGTTTTAGTCGCTCTTGAATATCCGCTATGGTGCAGCGCTCATGGGATTCTTGGATTACAGGTTCACCTGGCAGTCTTATGTGTCCTCCATAGACCATGGTCGTTGGAGCGAATCCTGGCGCGGTCGCCATTGTTGTGTCCACCTATATTGGATGGTCCACGTACATGTATGTCGTCTGTGTTTATTATCAGCGTATCGTCCAGACGAGATTTAATTATGCCTAATTCTGCAGTTAAATTATTCATTTGAGAAGTCAATGCCTGAATCAACGTTTCCAACCCATCAGAAGCCATTTTAAATGTACGACACATGCTTTATATATACTCAATTATATATAGAATTTTGCTCGCACAACGAGCATCGATTTAATAAAACAAATTTACAAATATTAATTAATTTATGTTCACTTCGGCTCGAAGTCTGCTTTTATCATTGGGCTGACTGCTTCATTCTTATACGGGCGCTTCTGCGAGGAATTTCTGTTGAAATAATGTCTGCCCTAGATAAAGCTCTTTGTTCATAATTTTTCTTAAAGGTGGCTATTGTCACAGCTTTCCCCCCTCAGGAATCGGATTTGGCACTCTGTTTAAGCGATCCAGTGCAACAGCTCGTGGTCCATCGGGCATGCTTACAAAAACAGTTTTGTGCTCTGAGTACACCCTCTCCACGTGATACGGCCCATTATTGACATCTGGCAGTGCCATGGGCTCGACCTTCGCGACCATGACATAGTCGCCGACCTTTAGGCGAGTGCGTGTTGGTTGCCTTGTATAGCCTTGTTGCTGTGTGGCGCCAATATATTCAGTTAACTTATTTAGTCGCTCCTGAATATCCGCTAGGGTACAGCGCTCATGGGATTCTTGGATTACAGATTCACCTGGCAGTCTTATGTGTCCTCCATAGACCATGGCCGTTGGAGCGAATCCTGGCGCGGTCGCCATTGTTGTGTCTACCTATATTGGATAGTCCATGTACACGTTGGTCGTCTGAGTTTATTATTAATGTATCGTCCATACGAGACTTAATTATGCCTAATTCTGCAGATGAATTATTCATTTGAGAAGTCAGTTCCTGAATCAACGTTTCCAACCCATCAGAAGCCATTTTAAATGTACCACACATGCTTTATTTTTACTCAATTATATATAGATTTTTTCTCGCATAACGAGCATCGATTTATTAAAACAAATTTATAAATATCAATTAATTTATGTTCACTTCGGCTCGAACTGATGCTTTTATCATTGGGCTGACTGCTTCATTCTTATACGGGCGCTTCTGCGAGGAATTTCTGTTGAAATAATGTCTGTCCTAGATAAGACTCTTTGTTCATTATTTGTCTTAAAGGTGGTTATTGCCACAATAATTCCCACCATACACACTTTTATAAAAAATCAATGGTGGCAATTAGTTCTCAGTGACTCAACATAGGCAAGACTATTGCCATATTTTGATAGCACCAAAAGATATAGGGAAGACTGCTGTTATCAATCATTTTGGTGTATTCGAATACCGTTAAATTCCTTGTGGTTCTTAAGTGAGCAACTCCGAAATTCCATAGGTTCACGGATAATAGTTTGCAGATGCCAAACGACTACTGTTTGCCTATCTTGACGACATAATTGTCTTTAGTTCTCACCTGGACTTAGACGTTGAGCATTAGCATATCGTTGAATTAAATTTTATTGTGGGAAACGCAAAACGCAAAAACGCATACCGCAACTCCATCCATTGATTTACTAGAGCAACTTATCGCACAAAATGTATTCCTTATTTGCAATGTAAGACCAATTCGATCAAAAACTTTTCGTCACCAAATAATTTGATAGACTTACCAAAGATCTTGGGAGTCCTTAACTTGTATCTCATGTTTCTTCCAAGTTTATTAAAACAACTGTATCTATTATACAGGCTCTTCAGTGTTTATCTATTGTCTACTTCACGTTTACCGAGTCCAACAAGCCAGCATTCTACATCAGAATCAAGAAAAAATGATGTAACTACACTCACTCCATTTTTCACCCTTGTATCAATGCGGCTTAGGCAAAACACTAAGTGATAGATTTCCAAGTGGGCCATATGCCAATTCCAAAAATTCACCCAGCCCACTTATTCTAAGTTTAGATATTTTCCAACAAACATGTCACCCTTAGCCATTTTCCAAGTTTTAATTACCTTTTGACCATTATAAAATCATTTACTTAATGTTCCATGGCAATATCTCTCGACTCAATTCTTGGAGATGAAGGTAATGCTGATTTTCACTCTTTTTGGATGGCATATTTTGTGGTCATTCACCACGTTCAGAACAGAAAACCATTCTGATATGGTTGATGACACAAGTTTTTAAATTATGAAGAATCACCGAACCCACAAAAATGTTCGTCTTGGCCTGGTAGTCATTGCGAGTGACAGTGAAAAAGCCTTTGTAGATTCATGAAATTCAAAATAGTATTTGAACAATTTAATACATTTGAGCTTCTATATGAAAGGACTTCGCAGACAATATCGACCAAAAAGGATAGAAGAGACGACTGACTAATTTCGTGGGGAAAAAATGAAAAATCAACTTCAATCTGAATTTTAGGTTAGATTAATTTCAAAATCTCAAGAAATTGTGAAATGTATATTCAAAGCAGAATTACCAGCTAGATTAAGAGACACTCTGGATGTATATGATACATTTGAATTAGTTGTCTAGAAGCATATCGGATTGGGTAAAGTATACCGCCAAAAGAAACCTAAGTTGTACGCAGTAACTGAAGATTTACACAACAACTCAGCAACTATGTACAGCTTCTTATAAGAGACATATTGAATGTATAGTAGGCAGTGCCAAGAAAAGATGGGCACTATGAAATTGAAATATCTCATCGAATGCTATGAAATTTAAAATGTATATAATTTAGATTAGACCGATACTAGAATATGCTGCCGCTCCTGCATTATATACCCACTAGATTACAGTTTTTATCACTGCAAACTTTATGGTTTCGGAGGATGTGCTATTGCATAAAAGTTTTCCATTTGAACCAGTGGACTGGTGTCTATATGAATCCACTAAGAAAGATTCATGAAGTTGGAACTAAATCTAGATATTTGGCAATATCTCCTCCGTTGGTGTGGAATGTTGCGGACAAGTTACTCTCTTATTCGAAAATTTACAAAATTTACAATGAATTGCCAAAGGGGCTTAGAGAATCGCCCCCATCTAAGATATCTTTTAAATTTTTATGTACTGAACTAGAAAAAATCTACAATCCTGCTGATATTTTTAATTTTGATTATGATAATACTTTCTCATGGTGGAATAAAAGACAAGGATAATTGTGATCAGCAACATACCTTCTTGAGATTTATTTTTCCAAGTTCTGTATTATTAAAATTGAAATGTTGTGCATTATATCATCATGTTAGTCAACAATACATACAATCAATTGCTAGTCATGAGTCTTATTTTATGCATAATGTTACACTCAAATAAAACCTTAATTTTTCCTGTTTCGATGATGAATCTATTACTATTTGCAGCCGAACTTCCTGATGTTAATATATTGTACAGTACAACCAGTAAGATTTACTTATCTACATGAGACTAATTGCACATTTTTATGTGATGTGATATTTTTTTTATATTGTATACATTCCAATATTATTATCTATTTGATGGAACATGTGTGGTATGAATCCAAATAAAGATATTCTATTCATTTCTATTCTATTCTATTCTATTCTATTCTATTCTATTCTATTCTATTCTATTCTGTTCTATTCTATTCTATTCTATTCTATTCTATTCTATTCTATTCTATTCTATTCTATTCTATTCTATTCTATTCTATTCTATTCTATTCTATTCTATTCTATTCTATTCTATTCTATTCTATTCTATTCAATTCTATTCTATTCAATTCTATTCTATTCAATTCTATTCTATTCTATTCTATTCTATTCTATTCTATTCTATTCTATTCTATTCTATTCTATTCTATTCTATTCTATTCTATTCTATTCTATTCTATTCTATTCTATTCTATTCTATTCTATTCTATTCTATTCTATTCTATTCTATTCTATTCTATTCTATTCTATTCTATTCTATTCTATTCTATTCTATTCTATTCTATTCTATTCTATTCTATTCTATTCTATTCTATTCTATCCTATTCTATTCTATTCTATTCTATTCTATTCTATTCTATTCTATTCTATTCTATTCTATTCTATTCTAAGCATCAGATGTAGAGGAAGATATTACGACCCACAAAATTAAAGAGACATTTATTGAGAAATTCAAACAAATGTAGCTGATTGAATAGGATATTTAAAAAAAGAAATCATTCGTTTATTTTCTAGAATAATCGTTTTTTAATTACTTGGCAAAATCTATGCTTTTGAATTGTGCGTAAATTCAGTGTTTGGTAATCTGTGCCTGACTGGCGTGACTTTCTTTAGAAAGCTGCAATTGTAATACGCCGGTAACACGCAGTGGATTTATGTGATTTAACGCTCAAAGCCAGGATTTATATATTTTGTGTGCTTTAATAATTCTTACATAACCACTAGCAGTTCAGTTAAGACACTCTGGATTTATATTTTGTTTATTTCTCAATCATTTATCCGAAACCCTACAGTTCAGTGGATTTATATGATTTACCACTCAAAACCTAGCATACAGTAAATTATTGTGACAACCCGAAACTTGGATTTATATTTTGTGCTCATTGTGACTACTTTTATATGATTGTTATCTTTGCTTTGCAACATAGTGTTCAATAAAACAATGAAATTATGACTGAGCTTTCTCACATCACACTTCGGGAAAGGGCCAGGGATTTATTATGAACGTTGATCGTAATAACAGCTACCAGGCTTAGGTAGGAGAGCATAACCACACTAAATAGACAACTAGCCAGCAGAACCTCTTACATTAACTACAAAACCTCCTACAATGGAACAGGTAATTTAATGAGTCTGTTTTTCGCGTCTTATTTCTTTCCAGATTATTTGATCTGGTGTTTTGTTACTTAAGGAGTACAAAGTTCGTTGCCTAATTTAATGTTATCAAATATATACATAATTTTGATCAACATGGAAGCCAATCTTATTTTCGAGGTCACTAACAAGTTAGCTTAAGATATAGCAGGCATGAACTAAATAGATGTGAATGAGATTAATAGCTTATCAAACTCAAATAGGTGTATTAAGACTGAAAAAACTTGGCATCTATGGGGTTCTCATTAACTAATAGGGTTGGAGCCTCTACACAGATATTTGTGTGTAGTCTGTCTAAAATTGTGAGACGCGATATACATATAGCTCAGCCTGGAATGGTGTGTCTATCCTCAAAATACTGGTGTAAAATTCCATAGAGGAATAATTTTAAACAATTATAATTAAATTTAGAAGTAGAATTAAAATAAGAATTATTTATTTGGATTAAAACCAAGTATAATCATTTGCATATAATGTACAGATGACTTATATACAACAAAAAATTATATTCATCGGATTATTAAACATAATAGAACATGGATTGTCAATAAATATTTATAGTAATTATACACAGTAGATATTTATTTCAGGTGATCATGCACAATATAATATTTAATTATTAATTCTAATAATAATTTAAAAAATAATTATTTTGTAACACGCGGTTCCGCGTTACAACCAAACAATGCTCAATTTTGACAAATATAGTGCTCTTTAAGGTCAAATAATCTAATTCTGTTTTAACACAATATTTCTCTTAACTGTGATTTTAGAAACAATCTCTGTTAGTTTCAAGCAGTTTTAATTGAGATTTCTTGAACTGCAATTTTATTTGTAATTAATAGGGTTTTGTTTAATAAATATAGACACCCGCGCGCAATACGCAGGGAACATGCGGTGGATTATAGTGCCATAGTGGAATTACTCTGCTTCTTTGAATTATTCGCAGTATATACAAGTGATTTAATGTTTATATCTAATTCTACGTATGAAAATTTCAGAGTACAATGGATTATTATAATTAAATAAGTTAAAACCATAGCAAACAGTGGATTAATTATTTGTGAAGTTTTTTCATTGAAGTTTTTACACGATTTTATTCTATCCATCATCAGTGACAATTTTTACCAGTGACTTCATTTATATAATCATATATTTTCAATCGGCTAAATGTATTTATCACAATTCAGACGTTTGTGAATGAAATATTGCTTGTGTTGACATTTTATCGTTTTGCTGCCGTCTAGAGCACGGACAGTTTTGTTTAACTGTGAATTGATAATTACTTGTGTATAAGACATTCAATTTTGTTGACAATATTTCGTTTTGTTGCCGTCTAGAGCACGGTCAATTTGGACTAACTATGAATTTTCCATGCAACATTGTGTACAATACATATGTGATCATTCGAATTAGCCTTCTCACATCACCCATCGGGAAAAGGCCGGGGATTGATCATAAGCACGGATCTCAACAGCAGCTACCAGTTCTATGTAGGTAGATAGCAACCCCGCAAAATACCCCTACATAAATGGTGCCCCGTTTCGTCGAACTCACAGCCAGCAAAGAATTAATCCGCATCTAGATTTTGAGAACTTCAAGCACTTTGGATGAATGCCACGAAGGAAAGTAAATTCTAAGACACATATCACAGAAAAACACCCTCTCGAGATCACAATGCTCGAAGACAAGCCGCACGATGACGGGTGAGGACGATGTTACACTGCCATCTATTCTCGACAACACTCACAGACATAAGATGACGTCCAGTTCAGGAAATGCAGGAAGCCCGGTGGTGAGCCCAGCAACAGGCCGCACCAACACATGGACACAGTACAAAATATGCCAATTCGATCCAGACTACCTTGACGAGTGGGTCGACGATGTTACTTTATTGGCCAAGGTGTCCAATATAACAGACGAGGGCTCAATATTTTTGAGGGCTTGGGAGACGATCCCAATGTCTTTCAGACGCGGACTAAAAGATATTTTGCATCAATACACTGAGGGCACATGTGCGCAGCCATGGCAGAGCCTGCAACGCGCCGTCAAGCAGCGCTTGACACCAGATCGAGAAGACAGGCTTACAGAATTAATGAGCCAGATGTCCCTAGGTAGCCGCACGCCTTCTGAGCTATTTAGGGAGATGGAGCAGAAAGCCTTGGAATTCAACCTGCCCAAGGAAATCTTAATGCGACTTTTCATACAGAAGCTCCCGCCGGCACTCCAAGAGATGGCCACGTTCCTGCGCGAATCCGTCGAAGTACAAGACGACGTTCTGCCGGCACGTCTAGACAAGTGGTGGAAGAAACACCACTACAGCTCACCTGCCCCAGAGAAGGCCACATCACCTCAAGACTGTCCGAATCACAATCCACCGCATCATCAGCCGGAACAAATGTCACGAATGAACGCCTCATCAGCCTGCTCGAGAACCTCAGCGTCAGGCCAAATTTGACCTCAGTCTATGCCGTCCATAATAGACGCGACCAGAGCAGGCGTGACCAGCGTCGACCACCGTCCCGGAATAGCGCCAGGAGGTCGACGTCGAGAGACCGGGCCACAGTTCCACAGTTACCAGCGGAGTGGTGTCCGAATCACCGCAGCTATGGCCACTCCACACGTTATTGCCTCAGAAACGGCTGCACATTCCCGCGCACACACTCGACGTTCAAGTGGGCGGGTCACCCTCAACAACTCAGGAGGATCCGCTCATGGAAGGTTCGGAAAACTGCTGCGGTCAGCCTCCTCTGCGGCAGTAGAGGCTGAGCACCCCAAGAATGTTGGCCGCTCCACGTCTGATGGCTCGAAGCACGATCCTTTCGCGGTAGAGCGAAATCAAACTATTGTATTTACAGAGACGGCCCCAGTCAAGTCATGCTTCAAACGCCCAAATGCGAGCAACCAGTCTCATCGTCATTCGCCACTATCAACATACTTTCTCATCCGTGACGCAACCTCTGGCGAATTATTTCTCATAGACACTGGATCAGATGTGAGCTTACTACGCCACAATTATTTTGAACCTACCCATTCAGTCGACACCAGCAATCTGACCTGCGCCAATGGCTCCAGTATAGCGACGTTTGGGATACGAGTACACACAATCTCGTTTTCCAATTCAAAAAGATGATTCAATTATCCTTTAATCATTGCCAATACGACAAGGAACATCTTTGGACGTGACTTTCCCGAACATTTCAACCTTACCATTTGTCCAAGAACACAAGAGATACGTACTGCAGAAAATCAGTAACTTTCATCAGCGCTAAAACATACGACTCGCACCGAAGTAGTCTCATCCATACAGCTTATTTCTCCAGTTCTTCATGTACCGCAACTAGACGATGTTCTAAAACGTCATGAAGAAATTTTCAAACCTATCTTCTTCATGCCCGATCTCAAGATGAAGCGTGCCATCACAGCTCATCTTAACATATTATCGAAACCACTTCCTCATCCTCCACGAGCACGTCCATTGGTACCACACAAATATAAGGCCGCCGAGCAAGAATTCGCCATGCTACGTCAACAAGGCATCTGTACACGATCCAGCTCAACTTTTGAGTTACCTGTGGTAGTAGTACCAAAGAGTGAACCAGCAACATTCAGGGTGTGCGGGGATTATCGTATTCTCAATTCTTGCACACAGTCTGATTCGTACATCCTGCCAAATCCAGCTGACCTACTCAGATCTGCTATTGGTCATGCTGTGTATTCAAAACTTGACCTAGTGAAAGCCTACTATCAAGTACCGATGGACAAAGACTCCGTATCATATACTGCACTCAGATTCACCGGAGGTGGCACTCACGAATATCACTATATGCCTTTCGGTCTCAAGAATGCCTCGCAAACATTCCAACGCGTTATGGACGAAATACTAGATGGTCTACCATTTGTAATTCCATATTTAGACGACATCCTGGTATTCTCCAACTCAATGTCCGACCATATACAGCATATTGAGATTCTACTCACACGTCTAGCAGACTATGGCCTCCGACTTCATGGCAACAAATGCGTCTTTGCACAGAAATCAATTGAATTCCTCGGTCATCAAATTTCCGAGAAAGGCATGACACCTATACCTGCTAAGGTTCGTGTCATTCAAGATCTACAGCCTCCAACCACCGTTCGAGCGTTACGACGATTCTTGGGCAAGATGAACTACTACTCTCGATTCGTACCTTGCCTTGCCAAGATTCTGGCACCTCTTCACAAATATCTCGTGCCAGAAAGCCGTTTTGTCAAGAAATCACAACTGATTCAGCTCAACGTGGACGACATGCAGGCTTACGAGGATGCCAAAAGGGCCTTATGCAAAGCGACCATGCTACATTCTCCTGATTGGTCTCAACCTTTTGAATTGATTACTGACGCATCCAACGTTGCCACAGGCGCAGTACTTCATCAGTCCATCAATGGCACACACCAACCTATCGTCTTCTACACGCAAAAACTACAACCTCGCGAGACGCGATATGATACATTAGGAAAAGAGTTACTCGCAATCTACTGGTCGATCCTACACTTCCATACCTATCTGGATGACCGAAAGTTCAAGATCTACACAGACCATCTTCCTCTACTCCCGATGCTCAGAATAAAGAAAGAGTATTTATATTCACGACATATCAACTAACAACTTACACGAATATACGAGTATGAATATGAAGTCACTCATGTCAAAGGATCAAAAAACGTGGTCGCAGGCTCCCTAAGCCGTCTTGCAGAACTCTGTGCCTCTATCCTGTGTCCTCACCTATAAGCACTCAGGAATTGCAAGCAGCTCAGCAAGATGATCCATCACTTTGGACATTTGATGTCAATCGCCTGAAAACATTTGATTATGATGGAACTCTGCTGCAGTGTGAAATAACTGGCGTGGGCCTTCGGACGTCTATACCTGAAAAACTCCGTCACAAGATCTTTGAAGTCTACCGTTCAATGAGCCACCCATCTGGCGAAGCATCAGTGGAAATTCTATCCAGAACGTATTTTTGGCCTGGCATGCGGCGAGATGTCGAGAAGTGGTCAAAACAATGTCTAGAATGTCAGAAATGCAAAGTGACGAGACACACCAAAACGGCGCCACAAGTCATTCAAGTGCCCAAAGTCCGGTTTACGCACATACACGTTGATCTGGTAACCTTACCTGCCGTGAACAATATGCGATATCTACTGTCAATACGGGATCGCACCACTCGATGGTATGAGGCCATACCACTGCCAGACATGAAGCAAGAAACTGTCAGTTATGCTTTAGAGCTCAATTGGTTCGCTCGGTTTGGTGCTCCAGCTGAAGTGACAACCGATCGTGGCGCACAGTTCCTCGGAGAAGAGTTCGCAGCCCTACTGCAATACTATGGTGTCAAACACTCCGTGACCGCGGCTCGCAATCCGAGAGCAAATGGTTTCGTCGAAAGGCCACACCGAGAACTGAAAGCGGCGCTCAAGGCCAGCCCAGAAGAAAATTGGCTTGCGGCTTTACCGAAAGTACTCCTATCAATGCGTACAAGACCTCGTGAGCCGATCAAATGTAGTTCCGCTGAAATGGTATTTGGCGAATGTCTACGGCTGCCTGGCGAACTAGTCCGATCACGCTCTGAAACTGCGATAACGATGAACGATCCGGCATTTCTGTTTCCACTTCGCAGTTACCTACAATATAACGCTCAGAATCGGCCGATCTGTCCTACACGTCAGCAACATGGTCCAATTTATAAACGCAAAGATTTTGATAGCTGCAAATGGTTCTTCGTCAACAACGATATGGATAACAGGATTCTAGCCAAACCGAAGCGCGGTCCTTATCGTGTGTTAGATCGACGTCAGAATTACATCATTTTGGAGATTAATGGCAAAGCTGAAGCTGTCTCCAAACACAGACTATCCCCGGCCGACGTTGATCCAAATGACCCGCTGTTCCGCGATGTTGACCTATCAGGCGGTGAAGAAACGATAACTCCACCTCCAGACAGTTTTGCTGACTACGGACTGACGCCCGACATCTCATCAACAACCGAGCCAACTGACGCCGTCACGCCGCCGCGAGATATAGAGGAACCAGAATCAGTGTCGACAGAGCCAACATCAGTTGTTACACGGTACGGCAGAGCAATAACACCTCCTGTAAGGTAAGCCCTCTTCATTGTGTACTAATTTTCATTGTCGGGGGGTGTATGTAACACGCGACTCCGCGTTACAACCCAACGATGTTCAATTTGGATAAATATAATGCTCTTTAAGGTCAAGTAATCTAACTCTCGTTTTTACATAATATTTCTCTTAACTGTGATTTTAGAAACAATATCTGTTAGTTTCAAGCAGTTTTAATTGAGATTTCTTGAACTGCAATTTTATTTGTAATTAATAGGGTTTTGTTTATTAAATATAGACACCCGCGCGCAATACGCAGGGAACATGCGGTGGATTATAGTGTCATAGTGGAATTTCTATTCTTCGTTGGATTATTCGCTTTTTATACAAGTGATTTACTGTTTGAATCTATTTCTACGTACCCGAATTTCAGAGTACAATGGATTATTATAATTAAATGTGTTAAAACCATAGCAAACAATGGATTAATTATTTGTAAAGCTTTTTCATTGAAGTTTATACACGATTTTAGACTATTCATTATCAGTGCCAACTTTTATCAGTGACTTTATTTATACCATCATATATTTTTAATCGGTTACATGTATTCATCACAATTCAGACATTTGTGAAAGAATAATTGCTTGTGTATAAGATATTCAACTTTGTTAACAGTATTTCATTCTTTTGCCGTCTAGAGCACGGACAATTTTGTTTAACTGTGAATTGTGTATAAGACATTCAATTGTGTTAACAGTATTTCCTTTTGTTGCCGTCTAGAGCACGGCCAATTTGGACTAACTATGAATTTTCCATGCAACGTTGTATACAATATATTTCTGATCATTCGTATTAGCCTTCTCACATTACCCATCGGGAAAAGGCTGGTGATTGATCATATATATGGATCTCAACAGCAGCTATCAATTATATGTAGGGAGATATCGACCCCGCAAAATACCCCTACAGAATATCTGTGAAAACACGTGGTGACTGGCACACGTAGAGGTCCAATAAATAGATGTTGCTCCGTCTCACTAGTTGTGCAGCAACAAGATTGTCTTGACTAAGTGACTGTGCTTTTGAAGCAGCGTAGGTCAACAGCCAGTATGACACGAGACAGCACGTACACGTCGCGCGCAGCAGAAATCAAACGTGACAAGCATGGTTAATGCACCGTGCTTATAAAGCGTGGAAAACGATAGCTCACACGCCATTGGTTTACGGCAAATTTCGCTTGTTTAAATTGGTGTCGTAAATTAAATTTGTATTTTATTTATAATATCATAGAATATCTTTATTTGGATTCAAACCACACATGTTCCATCAAATAGATAATAATATTGGAAAATGTACAATATAAAAAAGATATCACATCACATAAATATGTGCAATTAGTCTCATGTAGATAAGTAAATCTCACTAGTTGTACTGTACAATATATCAACATCAGAAAGTTCGGCTGTAAAGAGTAATAGATTCATCATCGAAATAGGAAAAATTAAGGTATAATTCGAGTGTAACATTATGCAAAAAATGAGAACCATGACTAGCAATTGATTGTATGTATTGTTGACTAACATGATGATATAATGCATAACATTTCAATTTTAATAATACAAAACTTGGAAATAAAAATCTCAAGAAGTTATGTTGCTGATCACAATTATCCTTGTCTTTTATTCAACCATGAGAAAGTATTATCATAATCAAAATTAAAAATATCAGCAGGATTGTAGACTTTTTCTAGTTCAGTAGATAAAAATTTAAAAGACATCTTAGATGGAGGCGTTTCTCTAAGCCCCTTTGGCAATTGATTGTAAATTTTGTAAATTTTCGAAAAAGAGAATAACTTGCCCGCAACATTCCCCACCAAAGGAGGAGATATTGCCAAATGTCCAGATCTAGTTCCAACTTCATGACTCTTTCTTATTGGATTCATATAGGCACCAGTCCACTGGTTCAAATGGAAAACTTTTATGCAATAGCACATCCTCCGAAACCATAAAGTTTGCAGTGATACAAACTGTAATCTAGTGGCGTATATAGTGCAGGAGATAGGGCTAATTTGTTTCACAACTTTTCTTTGTACAGCTTCTATCTTATTGGACAAACCCTTTTTAATGGATTCCAAGTAGCGGCAGCATATTCTAGTATCGGTCTAATCCATATTATATACATTTTAAATTTTATATCATTCGATAAGATATTTCTATTTATTAGTGCCCATCTGTTCTTGGCACTGCCTACTATCCTTTCAATATGTCTCTCAGCAGAAGCTGTACATTGAATAGTTATGCCTAAATCCTTAATTTCTTGCATAAGTTTAATCTCAAAAACATCATTAATCACAGCATCATGAAAATAAACATAATTAAATTCTGTTCTGTTACCTATTTTTAAAGCTCTCGTCTTTTTACTGTTTATTCTCAGCCCTAGTGTTATCAAATATCTACTTAAATCATACAAATCTAGTGTCACATTATTTTTGGAGAATTCGACATTTTTTGGATCAATTGGAAAGATTATTTTTAAATCATCAGCGAATTTGCAAACTCGACCGTTAAGGATCTTAGTTTCCAAATGTGCAAATACGATTTTAAATAAAATTGGCCCCAAACTTGATCCCTGTGGAATTCCACTTGTTACTCTTTTCGATTTTGATATCAAATCATTTACTTGAATACTCATTCTTCGATTATATAAATAGTATCTAAGTAATCTAAAAATATTCGGATCAATATTCAATAAATTAATCGCATTCAAAATAGCATCAAAAGATATAGAGTCAAAAGCTTTTGAGATATCTATAAATACAATTAATGCATCTAACTTTTTCTCATCTAGTGTAATTACATGTTTCCACATAGAAAGCATATTAGTAATTGTCGATCTATCTTTCGTAAAGCCATGTTGACTTATATCAAAATCAACCGGCAACATACGTTCTAAATGATCTAGTATCAATCGTTCTATTATCTTCAAAAACGAAGGGATAATAGAGATTAGTCTATAATCACTGGCGCACGTTGGCTTACTTACTTTTGGCAACGGTTTAGCTACTATCGTTAGAATATCGATTGGTAATTTCCCATTCTTCAAAATTCTATTTATAAAATTGCAGAGCGCATTCATAAAAGTTAAAGGTAATTGAAGTAGGTTATCAATCGATATACCGAGGTGATCGTTTTGTTATTTTGATTTTATTTTTAACATTAATTTTATCAATGCATCACTGTCAATAACAAGTCCTGGTTCCTGGTCACGCGAAGGATCAGGTAAATCCATGACAATTGCTTTAATTCTGTGGATTACATTGTAGAGGTCTTTTGCGGGGTTCTTATCTCCCGTTCATTAGGCTTGGTAGCGGCTTTTGAGATCCGTGTTTATGGACTCAATCCCTCGGTCTTTTCCCGATGGGTGATGTGAGAAGTCTAATACAAATGATCACAAATGTATTAGAATAATAACGTTGTGCCACGGAAATTCATAGTTAGTTCAAATTGACCGTGCTCTAGACGGCAACAAAACGAAATACTGTTAACACAATTGAATGTCTTATACACAAGTCACAGTTAAACAAATTTGGTCGTGCTCTAGACGGCAAACGAATGAAATACTGTTAACAAAGTTGAATGTCTTATGCAAAAGTCACAGTTAAACTAAGTTGTCCGTGCTCTAGACGGCAGCAAAACGAAACACTGTTAACAATGTTGAATGTCTTATACACAAGCAATTATTCTTTCACAAATGTCTGAATTATGGTGAATACATGTAACCGTTTGAAAATATATGATGATATAAATAAAGTCACTGGCAAAAGTTGTCACTGATGATATATAGATTAAAATCGTGTAAAAACTTCATAAATAATTAATTCACTGTTTGCTATGGTTTTAACTTATTTAATTATATTAATCCATTGTACTCTGAAATTCGGATAGGTATAGTTAAATGCGAACAGTAAATCACTTGTATAAACTGCGAATAATCCAACTGAGGGAAATAAATTGCGCTGTGACATTATAATCCACCGCATGTTCTTTCCGTATTGCGCGCGGATGAAAAGTCTGAGGAGTATGGTTTATAGTCACAGATAATTGATGAAAAGAATCACAAAAGTAAATCCGAAATTTGATCGTCATGTCACATAAATCTACTGCATGTTACTTTCGTATTGCGCGCTGGTGTGTATTATTCTTAAACAAAACCATATTAATTACAAATAAAATTGCTGTTCAAGAAATCTCAATTAAAACTGTATGAAACTAACAGAGATTGTTTCTAAAATCACAGTTAAGAGAAATATTGTGTAAGAACAGAGTTAGACTATTTGACCTTAAAGAGCACCATATTTGTCAAAATCGAACATCGTAGGGTCGTAACACGAAGCCGCGTGTT